>JAQZBX010011859.1:0-42061 GCA_029593785.1 Cabassous unicinctus
GGGTGAGCCACCAGGCCCTGCAAGCCACGCAGCAAGATGATGATGTAACAGGAGAGTGACACAGGGAGAGCCAAGATGAGATGCACTGAAAAACCAGGAACTAAGGTGGCGCAGGTGGTAGCAGGATGCCTCTCTCCCACATTGGAGGTTCCGAGGATCGAATCCCAGTGAAGACAGGAGAAGGATGAGAAGAGAGGACACAGAGAGTTGCCCAGTGAATGGACACAAACAGCAAAAATGGGGGTGGGGGGGAGTGGTAAAAATGGATAAAAACAAATAACTAAATCCTTAAAGTATAGGGGAGGAAGATTTGGACTATAGTTAGTAGTAATACTTTGACGATGCTCTCTCATGATTTGTTAACAAATGTTTCACAACAATGCAGGATGTTTGTGGGGGGGTGATGTGTGGGAGCCTGTATGATGTTATGCATGTTTGTTTTGTAAGATCACGTTGTTTACTGAACACTTAGAGTTTATGTATGTTCATGTATGAATGATATACTTCAATAAATTGTTTCTTTTTTTAAAAAAAAAGGGAAGCCAAGGAACACTAGTCCCACAAGATATTCCTCAGAAAGAAAGTGGTGACCAAATAAATTGGAAAAACAAGACATTCTAAAACCACCTCTTGGAGATTCACAGTGCACACTAACACATTGAAGGCTCTGAGAAGTCCTGCAGTAAAGAGACTGCTTAATTGTTTGAACCAGCACTAGTCAAACAATTTTGGCCAGGAATGCCCTCTCTTTGATCTTTCTGCCACCCTCCCTCCCTGTCTTGCTCCCTCCCTCCCTTCTTTTCTTCTTTTTTTTTAAATGCTGCCTGTTAGCGTCACATGGAGTACACTCTGAGTGCTTTGGCCTGGGCACAGTCACCTGAGCCTCACAGGGACTTGCTGGGTATGGGATGCTGTTCTAAACAGGGGACAGACAGTGGTGCCACACTTTCACCAGGATTTCTAGAACATCCTGCATCTCTGGGCCAGGGGTGACCCAGGGGTCTGCAGCTTGCAGGAGGCCAGTGCCTGTGCTGCAGAGGCAGCTCCTTTCCAGAACACAGCCTGAGGGCCCACATTGAACTGATCCGACCTTGGTTGACAGAAAGGATTTACTGTCTTTTTCCAGAGAGGAACTAAATCTTTTATATACAGGAAGCCAGGATTTAGATTATCAAACAATTTTTTTTCAGGTCTAGAAGTTTCATGGGGATGAAAAAAAACCCAAAACACTTAAAACAGAAAGCAACTCTGAAAACAAACACAATGAGATTTCTTAGCCTTTTGATATTTCTGAATAATTCATGCCACCACAGCTTTCCTTCTATTTTTGTTTCTTAGGCTTTCCTGCATGGAAGGGCCCAGCTGTGCTCTGCTCACACACTTCCCGTGATGGGGCACTCACCACCTTCCAGGCTGACCCTTGTGTTCCTCTTAGCTTCCACCTCCAGAAAGCGCTTTGTGGAACAGCGAGATGACTTCTGGGAGCTCCCCACACGGGAGCAGTGCTACACGGGTTGACGAGCCTGGGCCCTGACTCACACCACCTGGTTAGAATCCCAACTCCCTCACTTACGAGCTGGTGTCAATGGGCGACATGCCACACTGCTCAGTTTACTCATCTGCACAATGGGGATCACCTGTTGTGCCTATCCCACGAGATCATCAAGGGATAAAACAAGTGGTGTTAAGCTCTTACGACAGTGCTGAGCACATGGTGGAATCCAAGTGTCTGATGGGATTCATTTCTAAATTACAATGACTTGAAGTACCCGTAAGTCCAGTTTTGGGTTTTTTTGTGTGTGTTTTGTGTTTATTTTTTATTTATTTTTTTTTTTTTGATGTACCAGGGGCTGGGAATTGAACCTGAGACCTCATATGTGGGAAGCCAGTGCTCTACCACTGAGCCACACTGGCTTCCCTGAGTTGGTTTTTTCGCTTGTTTTGCTTGTTGTTTGTTTTTTTTTGTTTTTTTCAGGAGGCACCAGAAACTGAACCCAGGACCTCCCATGTGGGAATCGGGTGCTCAACTGCTTGAGCCACATCCGCTCCCAAGCCCAGTTTTTTCCTGGGATTCTCTGCCCAGCATGCACAGGTCTGTAAATACAGCAGAACTACCTGGGCCCCAGGTGCTAAGACGCCTGGCCCCTGAGCCCTTTGGTTTCACACCCAGGCAGTCATCTCCCCAGGGCCTGGCCATGGCACTGGGAGGACAAGATCAGGAAAGGAGTCCTGCTCTGTCCACAGCTCTCGTGCCCAAAGCCCAGGCCTCCAACTCAAACACCCCTCCCCCCCTTTTGGTTCCTGGCCGTGGCAGGGGCCCTGTCCTCATTCCCTTCTCTCACTAAGGCTCTTCTAGTAACTTTGAACCCCAAGGGGAAGGGTTGTGTATCTCATTGCCTTCCCCTCTCCTAGGAGCTCTTTTGTAAATTTGTGGCTGCCAATGATGGAGGGGGCTTGTCTCCAAACTTCACCCACCATTTGCTTTCAAACCTGGTGAAGCCAAAAAAATATCCCAGGCAGCATTCCCCAAGGACCCCAGGGCCACTTTGTCCAGGAACAAAGAAAGTCTATGCCCAAGGTGGATTACGGAGGTCTCTAAGACCGCAAAGAGCAAAATGGAAACATTTGAGTCCACCAACCCTATCCAATCCCATTCTCCATATGTTATTGAGCCGAACCGATTTTGCTGAGATTTCAGTAGTTCATGCACTTGCCTCCAGGGCCGGGCAGAGCATCCTCAGCCATGTAGACATCTAGAGGCCCTTCCAGTCCCAGAGGACCCTCTGCCTCAGGCCCAGTCCCTTTGGCAGCTCCTGGCCTTGTCTCCCTGTCCTTGGATGCGCCCAGGTGCCAGCCTCTGTGCTGGAGGCAGCTAAAGAGTAGGTGTGGGGTGGGGGATGGTAAGAGCATCAGGCCAGTAGAAGTAGGTCAGGGATGGAAAATGCCAGGGGCCCCCAGTGGCTCTGCTCCTGTAGGTGAGTGTCCAGCCGGGATCCCCTGGTCTTAGCCCCTTACCAAGGAAGGACTCCATCTATGAGCCCTGCACCATTTCATCCAGCTTCCTGTTAGGTATTATTGCCCCATTTCATAGAAGAGTAAACTAAGGCCCAGAGACGCTTAGGAAAAGTCGGTGATCAACCATCCTGCATTGCCCTAAAAGGAGGGGATTGCTGGGATGCAGGACTCATAAAGCTAAAACCAGGACAGTCCTGGATACACCAGGACAGTTGGTCACCCTACTGGTAAGCGCCAGAGCTGGGATACAAGACACAGGCTTGCCTGGCCCCCCAGCCCCAGCTGCTTGCACTCCACCCAACTCTGTAAGGGAGGGAGAACGCAGAGAATTGGAACTACAGCTACCCCCAAATCCTGCATTCTCCCATCGTCCTTGGGTGGGAAACAAAGTTCAGTATGCAAGCAAGACAGAAATTCAGAGGGGTGAGAATTAAAGGATCATTTCTCAGCCATGTGCTCTAGGAAAGAAATTTCCAAAATGTGTGGTAGTGGTGGTGATTTTTTTTTTTTACTTTTTGCAGGGGGAGAGGGGGGACGGGCAGGCATTTGGATGTTTCAAGTTGATTTATATGAAAAACTGGACCAAGTTATACTGTTTTAATTTAGGGTGCTTTCATTTCATACAAAAACTACTGAAGAATACCATTGCTTTATCTTCTTTCCTTATTTTCCTTTTAAACCAATAGCAGATGCTTTAGGGGGGACCGAAACAGTACCCGTTAGCTAAAAATCAAAGCATCGGGATACATCGTCTGCTCTCTTACTCAGTCAAGGGTTCTGGAACTGAGCCTCTTTTCCTGCTACCTCAGAGGTACTCTGTTTTCAATTATGGGGCCAGCAAAGGACGGCGTTCGTTCCTGACCACAGCAGTAGGGCCCGTTCCATCTAAATCTTGGTTTTGGGGATTCTCGTGTTCAGAGCCAGCTTCTACTGTTTGTTCTACCCAGGAATCCTGGCAGGCTCAAATTAAATAAATAAATAAACCTGCAGGAACCTCGCAGGCCCAAGCATTCCAAGCAAAGACTAAAATGAGGCAAGCTACACTGTCATAAGGGTCAGGAGGCAGCCTGCACTTGGGTAGGGGTGGGCCAGGAATCTTAGAGAAAGCTCCAGAGAGGACATTCGCCCATGCCCACCCCTACCCTCCTCATCCCCTTGGCAGCTTGGCAACTGACCTGTTCCAGGTGAGGCTGGCCAGAGGGTCTGGCCAGTGCTGAGATGCTTCCTGGGTGTGAATTGACCCATGTAGATGCCACTCAAGATCATTAGAACCTTAAATGGAGATGCAGGTCCTGACCAACACATAAGGTGACCTGAGCTCACTGCCCAGTTCCTAAAAAAGGGCAAAAGGCTAATCTGCGAGTTAGTAAAGCCCTGGCTCCCATCTGAAGTCACAGCCAGGTGTTGTTTGCTTCCACCTTTAGAGGACCAGTGGCATGCAAGGGGGCCCTGGGAAAACCTCCCTCTGGGAGCCTGGGCCTGCTCCAAGCAAATGCTACTTTCTCCCTTTGGTCACTAGTTAGTCCATAGGCCTTAAGCTGCAAGCAGATGAGGTGGCATGATCCTAATATGCTAGTGGGAGTGAGAGTGGAAATGCTGCTTGATAGGTGAGAGGCTTGTGGCTTTTCACAAAGTGATCACAGTGCTGGCTGAGGCTCCGAGCTCCTGGCCCATTGGAAAGGCCCTAATGGAACCCAACTAGCTCCAGACAGGAGAGAGCCTCACGGCCATCCTCCCCAGCCATGTGGACATGTGTGTCGGCTTGTGCTAGGGGCCATCACACCAGAAAGCCCCTGGAAGCTGCCGGTGGGATCACTGACCCACTTGCAGGGGGCTGAATAATGACACCTCCCCCCCAATTCACGTCCACCGGAAGCCTCAGAATATGACCTGGTTTGGAAATAGGGTCTTTGCAGATGTAGTTAGTTAAGACTTTTGGGGTGAATTTGTTCTGGATTTAGGAATCCAATGACTTGTGTCCTTATAAGAAGAGGAGAGGACGCAGTGGATATACACAGAGAGAGGAGGGCCGTGTGAAGACGGAGGCCAGATTGGAGCAATGCAGCCACAAGCCAAGGTATGCCAAGGAAGGCCTGCGGCCACCAGAGTTGGGAGAGAGGGGAGGAGCCTCCCCCTAGAGCCTTCAGAGGGAGCAGGGCCCTGCCAACACCGTGATTTTGGACTTCTAGCCCCTAGAACTGTGAGAGAATGAATTTCTGTTGTTCTAAGCCACCAAGTTTTTGGTCATCTGTCATGGCAGTCCTAGGAAACTAATACATTTCCAGTGACCAAAAACGAGGACCTAGAATTCCTCAGGGACTTCAAGTTGTAGGGACGATGTCCCCCCCTTTGCCCTGCCCGTCCTTCTCCTGTGGCTGAGGGGGGCTGGGAGGGGCCTTTAGCGTGTGTTTGCCTCACTCAGAGTCCACCTGCTTGGGTAAAAGGACAAGAATGGCTTTCAGTTGTATCTCCAGACCTAGAAATCCCATATTTAACCAAATATATACACCCGGGCTCCTCATCTTATCTTCTGTTTTCAGCAGCCCTCATGGCCAGTGTTTCTTTCTGCAGCCTCTGCTGCTTAGAGACAGGAATGACGGGCACCTGAACCCACAGCCCAGGAACGTTCAGTTTGGCAGTTGAGCTGTGCAGCCCATAGTCAGGGATTCTCTGTGGTTTTAGCTTTCCAAGCTTCCAGGGCCAAAAATCCAAGCATTGAAATGGGTAGTGCCCTACAAAATATTAATATTTGTGGGTTTTTTTCCAATGTGTCATCTATTGTGAAAAAGGTTAGGAACTGCCAAAATAAATGGAGTTAAATAAGTTTCTCCACTGCAGAACTTCTCGGGGCTTTTAATATGCCAGATGCAAGCTGAGGCTCTCCAAGCCAAGGGTGCTGTTGGGGGATTCTCAAACCTGGACCCCAGGTTCTCTGTGTCCTGTTGCTCCTGTCTAACTGGGCTCCTTCGAGCTTCAGCAATGAACATGACCCTCTCCTCCTCCTCTTTTGCTGGTACTTTCTCTTCCAAGTGGTAAGAAAGACTCTGCCCCGTAGCTTTTCCCATAAATCAGTATGAGGATGCCACTTCCCAGCCCAGGAGACTTCTCCTGATCTCTGTCCCTCAAGGCTCAAGTTCATTTTTCCTTTTTTAAATTGTGATAACATACATATAACATAAAATTTGCCAATTAACCATGTTTAAGTCTACAATTTGACAGTATTAATTACATTTGCAATGTTGTGCTACCATCAACACCATCCATTACCAAAACTTTTTCATCACCTAAAGCAGCTCTGTACTCATTAAGCAATAATTCCCCAGTGCCCCTCTCCCCACCCCACCCCTGGAAACCACTAACATATTTTCTGTCTCTATGAATCTACTTTTTCTGGATAGTTCATAGATAAATTGAATCATATGTGGCTTCTTTAGCTTAGCATGTTTTCAGGGTTCATCTATGTTGTTGCATTTACCAGAACTTTGTTCCTTTTTATGGCTGAATAATATTCCATTGTATGTATATACTACATATTGTTTACTCATTCATCTTTTGATGGACATTTCCACATTTGGCTATTTGTGAATATTGGTGCCATGGACATTGGTGTACAAGTATTGTTTGAGTCCCAACTTTCAATTCTCTTGGGTATATACACAGGAATGGAAGTGCCAGGTCATATGATAATTCTATGTTTAACTTATGATGAACCGCTAAACTGTTTTCTACAGTGGCTGCAACATCTTACCTTCCCACCAGCAGTGTATGAGGGTGCAATTTCTCCACATTCTCACCAACACTTGTTATTTTCTGTTTAAAAAATAATAAAAGCCATCCTTGTGGATGTGAGGAGTTCAAGCACTTTTGAATGGATAAAAGGCTCTCCATAGACCAAAGCTGACTGCCTCTCCCACCCAGCAGCTGCCATTTGTGCCCCATGATCCAGTCAACATGAAACCTTGGGGTTCCTAAACACGTGGCACCACCATAACTTTGCTCTCACCTGCCTGGCAAAAATCTACACATCCCTAAGGCTTAGCGCACTCCAGCGAGCCCCTCATCTCACCCCGCCCCGTCCTCCCTCCCACCCGGAGCAGGCACCCTGCCTCTGAAGCCAACAGTGCTGAGCTTTACCACAAGGCCTGTCACCCTACAGGGAGAGGCACACCTCACGGCCTGCCTCCTCGACTTGGCCGTAAGCCCCTTGAAAGCAGGACTGGGTCTTGCCCACTGTGGCACTTCCAGCATTTTCTACAGGTTCCTAAGTACCTGCTTCCTGATTTGATAAGTCAGAGTCCAGTGCAGTCATGGGTCATGTTTTTCCAGAGGACGAGGTTACTGCAACGAAAGGCATGCAGGTACGTGCATCGCTGGTTCCTGAGATCTTTGCTTCTTGCCTTAAATTCTGCCTTGACTGATATTAATAGCACAGCTACACCACCTTCTTTTGCCTGACGCTTGTATTCTTTCATGTTTAACCTCCTGTGTGCTTTAAAGTGTGGCCCTTCTAGTCCCATATTATTGGGTTTTGTTTTTCTTAATTCGCTTTGTCTTCAACTGGAGTATTAGATGATTTAAAAATAATGGTGTTACTTGTATGTATGGTTGAAGTCCACCTTTGTATTAATTACTTCCTATATTTCCCACCTGTTCCTTTTCTCTCCCTTCTTGTCTTCTTTTGGATTAAGTATTTATTATTCCATTTCCCCCTTCTGATATCTTGTTAAGTATAGATTCTTTTTTATTCATTTAATGATTATCTAGGAGATTACAACTTTTATCCTTGATTTATTATTAAAAGTTAATATAAATTATTGCTTTCACCACTTCCTGAACAATGAAAAAGACCGTAGGACATTTTCATTCCATTTATCCCTCTTATGTGCTATTGTTATCATGTATTTTAATTCCATATGTATTTTAGAACCCCTTGAGATATAATTATTATTTTTTTATGCAGTCAATATCCATGTAGATTTGCCCCAAAATTTTCCAATTCCTTGCTCTTCAGTCCTTCTCGCCTCACCAAATTGCCATGCGGGAGATTTTCCCTCTGCCTCAAAAACACTTTACTGTCTTTAGTATCTGTCTGTTGGTAATGAATTCTCTAAGCTTTTACTTGTCTGAAATGTCTTTATTTTACTTCATTTATTTTATGGAAAATTTCAAGTATACAAAAGTAGAGAAAATAATATAATAAACTCCTATCTACTCATCACCCATCCTAAACAATCTCTCATCTCCATTTTTTAAAAGGCTATTTTCACTGGGTATTCTAGGTTGGCAATTATTTTCATTCAACACTTTGAAGATGTTCCATTGGCTTCCAGTTTCCACTATTTCTATTGAGAATTCAGCTCTCAGTTTATTGATATACCTTGAGTATGCCTGATTATTTTTGATTGTTGAACATTAGATATTAAAATTCTGGAGATAATTTGAATCTCTGGATAATGTTGTCTTCCTCTAGAGAGGATTTGCTTTTGCTTTTTGCAGGCAGATAAAGTAAGGATACGAGCGATTCCAGGTTACTTTGCTCCAACCAGGAATTAAGACTATTCAAAACTGGGTGTCAGTCCCCATGAGGCTGGTCCATTTCTGCTCCACTCCCCAAATGCCCTGTGTCTTCTGAAAGCTCCACTTTAGCCTCTCAGTCACCACTTTCTAACCCAGGAAAGAAGCTTTGTGGCCACGTCTTGAAGGAGGTGGGACTCCCAAGGCCACGGTGCCTCGCCTGCATGGTCTGTACCAAGCTCTGCTAGAATGGCCAAATACGCACCCTCCGCCCATCTCGCCAAAAGGAAGCCAGGCTTAGTCAAATCTTCCATAGGTTTTCCTAATGCGTGTTTTCCACCAATGACCAAAGCAACAAACAATGCATCACAGGAAACTTGGCTACTACTAATAATGTGATCAATAGCTTCATGCTTTTTCCCACTAGATGTGTTTGTGGCTGTAATATTTTTAAAATGCAAATATACAATGTTGTATTTTTGGCTAGTTGATGCATTCCTGGTTAATGGGATAGAATGAGATTTCTGGTATTCCACAAAGAGCCACACGAGCTCCTTGATGTCTGCTGCTTGATTTTAGTACAGATTAAATTTGGATGAACCACAACTTTTCCTTTTTTGGATGACTGGATCCACAGGCTCTAGCACAGGTCAGAAACTCAGGTGTGTCAGCCTGTGTGAAGGTGGGAATCCTGAAGCTTTGGGGCCCAAAGTGTCGACCCTTCTAATCTTTCAATGAAGTCCAAACAACTATGTGAAATATCCATATTTTTAAATGTTGGCTCGATTTTTAAAAATCCAATGTAGGCCAAACAAAATACATCTGCAGGCCAAAATCAGCCCTTCTGCCAACAGAGTCTGACTTTCATAATCCTAAAAATAAGAAATCATTGTTGTAGCAGGTCATCTTTCATCTTCTCCATGCTAATAAGCAAAGAAAGCTGAAGTATGTTCACCACTTTGAAGCATCTTGGTCTTGCTGTACTATCTGGGGCCCCACCTGCTCACCCTTGGGCTTCTTCATGTTCTGGAATAGTGTCCCAGATGTTTCTGTTTCATCTCTAGTTACCTGAATTGTACATGTGAATTAAAATATAAGAAGTTGTATAACAACTCGATCTTATTCATTTGGAGTGTTGAGAGTTTGGGTCTGCGGCTCTGAGCTTCGTATAGTGTCCTGAGTGATTTCAACATGCAGCCAAGCCAAGGCTGAGATTATTTTGCTTATCACTGAAAAGAGACAGAGACCCTCCCCCTTCTAACAGAGTGGTGGTGACTAAGAGCTGATGTTTCTGTCATGGTTGCCCCCTTCGTCGAGGTCCCTGATGGCTTAGAAAGGACCTCTTCCCAGCACAGGTGTACGTCCGCCTTTACACAGACGTGGTGACCCACTCTCTGGCCTGCATCTCAGCGACAGGGGAGAGACTTCCGTTGCGGCATCTGAAGAGCCAGGGCAGCATCCTCGCCCTGTCACTTGGGCGTCAATCCCACTTTTAACATGATGCTCACGCTGATGAAATGCAAACTTCTGTGAGCTGTATTTACAGTTTTGAGTTCGTTTTCTGAGTTTTCCCTCCCCCAGACTTCTCTCTGTGTGTCTTGGTCCTTCACCCACCCCTCTGTTCCCCCAGCACACGTGCTTCTCTAGGCAGGCCAGTGCACTGGAAGCCACTCCTCCCCTCCCTCACTCCTGCCTTATTGTCCCCAGAGCCTTTGGGGAAGGCTCTGTCTCCCCCCAGATGTTAAGCCCTGGGTCTGGGGGCCAGGTCTCATCCAGAGCACAGAGCTGGTACACGGCTGTGAGTGCTTATTGACCTGCACTTTGGAAACTGCCTTTGGTCCTTGTTATCGATGTCAGACCCTTAAACACACCATCTCAGTGGGGTGAGTGGTCGGTGTGCCCCTCAGCCCCTCCCCCAGGCTCCAGCCAGCTCTAGCTTTCCCAGTGTGAGCCCCCCTAGCCCAGTCTGTCTCCCTGTCCCTTCCTCTTCTGGTCTCTACCCAAGCAAGGTCCCCCACTACCCTGCCCTCCTCCTGCCCTAAACACTCAGATTCCTCTTTTATGCTCTCCTGGCCCTTGGAACGTCATTATCTCTGTGACTATGTGATTATTTTTTACACAGTAGGCCCTAGCACACTGCCACTGTCTTCTTAAAGTGACTATCTTCAAAAGGAAAAATCCCTCCGAGTGACCTGACAAGCTGCAGGTTACACTTGGGGGCAGGTGGACCAGGAATTCAAAAGAAATGAGCATGCACGGCCATGGCACAGGCCATGGCACAGGCACCGTCTCTCTCCCCCTCCCTCCCTCCTTTCCCTGGGGTTTCCCTTTTGACTCGTAGATTCCTAGTCCCACCAATCACCTGGCCAATGCCAGGGAAGGCATCCTCCCACTTGCAGGTAGGAGGGGTCTAGCTCAGTCATGAAGGAGAGCTCCTCAGGCTCCCACCCGACTGTCTTCAGAGAAAAGCTTGGTAGCCAGGCCACTGATGATCTGGCTCCCGCCCATCTCCCACAGGGCCCCTTAGCATTGCCCACCCCCTCCCAGGGCGCCATTCATCTGCTTAGGGCGTCCTCCTCTGGGTGGCCAGGACCACCTCCTCCTCATTCCACAGGAGGCCAGAGCAGTACGTGGACCCTTTAGGTATGCCTGGCAGGAGTGCAATTTGATTCAACTTTTCCAGAGGGCAATTTGGTGATGCATATAAAGTCATTAAAGTGTGCAGAGCCTTGGTGAAGAAATTTCGCTTTTAGACATTTTGCTAAGGAAACAATTAAGAATGGGCTCTACAATTTAGCTGCAAAGATTTAATTGTAGAACTTTTAAATACCCACGGATTGCCTAAAACAATTCTAGCACATCCATACAATGGATTCCTATGGTATTAAAAGCATTAATTTATATCTAATTTTTTTCTTTTAGAACCATGTCACTTCTGCCCTGGACTTCCTCAGTGGCCTCCTAACAGATCTCTGTACATCCCTCTTGCCCCCCTCCAAATCATGTCTTCCTAGCAGTAGGTGGGAACTTTTTTTTTTTGAGGTACGGGGGCTGGGGTTTGAACCTGAGACCTTGTACGTGGGAAGCTGGCATTCAACCACTAAGCCACATTGGCTCCCTTGAGTTGTTTTTTTCGTTTGATTGCTTGTTGTTTGTTTTTGTTTTTAGGAGGCACTGGGAACTGAACCCGGGACCGCCCATGTGGGAAGCAGGCCCTGGATCCGGCTCGCAGGTGAGAACTTTTAAAACTAAATCATGTCACCCCTCAGGTGAAAACCCCATCATGGCTTCCTATTGTGTTTGGATACATACCTGCATTTCCTGCCGTCCACCAGGCCTTGCACTGCTGAGGCTCTGCTTTCTGTCTAATCTGGGGTCTCACGCCACGGGTGCCCCACAGGACCACAGCGATCTCAGCCTGGTGCTGCCACCCCCACCCCCGGCACCCCATGCTCTGGCCACCCCCGCCTTTGATCAGTTCCTTAAGACTAGCCAAATTGGTCCCATCTCCGAGGCTTGTATGTGCTGTTCCCGTCAACAGGCATGCTTTTCCTCCCGGCCTCTCCAGCTAATTTCTACTTATCCTTCATTTCTCAGGTCAAATGTCACTTTCTCAGAAAGGCTTTCCCTGACTCTTCTGCCTAAACTAGGTTATTTGTATTACTCCTCATTGTACCTGCTTTTACTTTTTCCTTTCCATTTAATGCACCCGGGGAATCTGTGAAGGCGGCTTCCTTGTGGGCTTTGTTTACAGGGTACATTTGGCACTGGACACTATGCCTCAATAAACATGCTGGACAAAGAATGTCCAAGAGGGGTTGCTAGTTAACAAGGCAAATGGCTGACAACATATAGCACGATGGCATTTATAATAGAATGTTATAATCATATCTACTGCAGTACTAAGATAATACATGTATTTAGATTTAAAAATCCAGAAGGTTCTAGGACAAACTCTTGCCAGTGGCTATGGCTGGATGGTGGGATTACAGGTGGTTTAAAATGTTCACCTTATTTTCTAAGTGTTTAACCATTACAGTTGTTCCCATAATAATTTTTAAAAAGTCATATTTAATTCTAATTGTAAGAAGACTTTGTGGAGTCTTTTCTTGGGGCTTCACCTGCAGGCCGCCTGAATGGTGGAATCTGAGGTCTTCTTCTCTTCCCCACAGCCCTCAGGGCCCCCTGTCTCATAACATATGCCGTCGCCCTGTTTTGGGATTCTCCCTCCCACTTGGCTGTGCCCTCCTGCCTGTCAAGACACCCAGAGTGTCTTCTTGCAGTTGTGATTTTAACTAATTCATTTTACATACAATTTCCAGTCCACTGTCTGTCCCACTAGCCTGTAGTTTCCACTAGTATAGGAGCCAGATGCCTAACAGCTAGTTCAGTCCTTTTAATACATAGTTGGTATGTAAGAAGTAGTTACTACATGAGTGAATGCAAGAAGGTATGACTTCAAATCAGGACTGTCTCGGAAAACCCAGATCCCCGCCCTTGACCACACCTGCCTTCAGATGCACCTCACCTAACACAGACACCTTGCCCGACCGTGAGGCAGGCATCATCCAAAGGTCAGAGAGGACTTTCCAAGTATTTGTCTCCGAGAAGTCTCCTTTGCTGCAAAAGTCTGAATTGTGCCCACTTGTGCTGTTGAAAATTTGAATGTTCTCACAAATATGAAAATGAAAAGTGTCAAGCTCCTGCATTTTTTTCATGCATTATTTTAATTTTAAAAATGCACAGTACGTTGAGAAAGTCTATTTCTCCTTTGGACTTCTGTTCCCAAAAGATAGTAAAATAGCGAGAGCTAAGGTTCCCCAGCTAGAGCGTGCATCAGAATCTCCTGGAGGGCTTGTTAAAACGCAACTTGCTGGGCCCAACCCGCAGGCCTTCCCGAGAAGGTGCATATCTAACAAGTTCCCGGGTGAATCTCCTGCTGCTGCACCTGCATCCCACCTGAGAAGCCGTGAGCCAGAGGATTCTGTCCGGGTTGACCGGGAGGCAGGAGCTCTGCCGACTTGCTGTGTGGCCTAGAGGAAATCCCTGCCTATTCTGAGCCTCAGGTTCTCTGTCAGCAAAAAGGTGACCGTTTAGAACATGCTTCTACAGGGCCGTGGACCATCGTCGTGTCCCAGCCAGCGCCGGGCAGCAGGGGGCAGTAGAGATCAGGAAACGGAGCTTGGACGCAAAGGCTCAACGACTCCCCGGAACTCCCGTTCACAGAACTGACTTCTCTTGAAAAACACCTGTTTGGCCACTGAGCGCTTCAAAAACCATTAGCCGGAGGAACGGGGAGCTTCCTCATCCCCGCGCACTCTCATCAGGCCGGCGTGCGCCCCGGCACAGCAGGCTGAACAAGCCCCCCCAGGTTCTGACGCTGCCGGTCCCCAGCGACGCTTGGAGAATCACCAGAGTCAGGGCGGGCCAGGATGCTGTTCCACGCCGTCTCTGGGCCAGGAATCTCCCTTCCCCACAGACGGCAGGATAGCTTGGTTCTGGAACCTTCCCTCCAACTGTCTCCAAGATTCCTAACATTCGGGGGGACCCTGCATGAGAGCACAAATGGCGTCCCCCATACCATGTGTACTTTAAACAATAAACTGTTAAATAAAAAGTATAATTCACCTACTTGATCAACACAACTTCCTCATGATCTGGAAGGCCAGGTTTGAACTCAGGATTCTCACGAGCTTCCTGTCAGAACCTTCTCCTCCCAGCCGCGGGTACATGCGCGTGTGCCCGCCAGCCCTCTGCGCCACACGCACGTGCTCGCTGCCCTGCCACCCCCGAGAACGGACCCCGGGAGAGGCGCACACGGGCCTGGAGGCGGGCGCAGGGTCCCAGGGACCCACCCTGAAACCTAGAAGGACACGGTGCGGGATCCAGGGAGGCAGGGCATGGCCAGAGGAGGGCGGCGTGGGGCCGGGGCGGGACCGCCTCGAGACCCTGCCCTCGCGAATCCGGCGCCTGGTGCTGGCGGCTGCACCCTGCCGTCCCCGCCACCGCCTGGGCGCGGGCTGCCCTCAGCAGACACTGAGACTCCCGCCTGCATCAGAAGTACAAGGTGCAACTGCAGCTGATTCCTGCAGGTGGGTTTGTTTTTGTTTTTTTCTGAAAGAAACAGGCTCAGTATCCCAGAGGCCACGGGGGACCCGCATGGCTTTAGGGAGTCTCTAGGAGGGCAGATTCTTGCACGGGACGATAGAGGGGCCATCCAGCCCATCCTCAGCCCGTTCACTGTCCATTAAAGGGGAGGCCAGACCTGCCGGCCACTTAGGAGATGCTGTCTGGGCCTAGGAGCCTAATGTGTGCCTGTCTTTGGCCAAGCCAGCCTGGAACAGGGGCCTCCTACGTCTATGTCAGGATGAGCCTGAAGGGCCGGGGTGTTGGAAGCTCCAGGAAGGGACCTGCTGAAGCTGTCCTGGCACAGGGTGCCGGGAAACCTGGCTGTGGGGACTTTCTGGAACCTCAGGAGGCCTGACCAGAGAGAGGCAGCCGCAATCCAGGAGTGAGAGCCTGCTTGGAGACCAGGGACTGCAGCTCAGCCAGAAGTGCTGCTGAATGGGGAGGAGGCCATGGGCCAGGACCAACGGGAGCTCCTCCCCCTTGGGGTGTGGGAGGGGAGCACTGTTACAAATGCAGCTTTCTGGGCCCCTCCCTGGCCTTCCAGATGGAGCCAGCAATCTGCATTTTAACAAGCCCCCAGAGGATTCTATCACACAAGTGTGAGAACACAGCTTGGAAGCATTTTAAAATTCAGCCTGTCAACAGATGGGTTCAGTGCCTGCCCTCCCTTCCAGCCATGCCATTGCTCTCCTGACCCCAGCGGGCTGAAAGAAAGCTGTTTCTTCCCAGGCAGACCCCTCCCTCCTTGTTTCCTCTCCAATTTCTCCTCCTCAGGAGTGCCCTCTCCAAAAATGGCTGCCATCTCCAGGCCCTCCTCACCACATCCCCTCATTCAGCTCCTTCTTGGCCTTCACCAGTCAGGAACTAGCTTGTTTGCAAATTTGTCCTACTCATCTGCTGTCTCTCCCCCTATGTATGGCAAATCCCTGATGTGTGGAGATCACCCCTTTATCACCAGTGTAGCTGGCATAGAATAGGCTCCATAAATATTTGTTGAATGACAAACGAGGCCGCTGCCACTCAGGGATTCACTGTCTCTTCCCAGCATGGGATCAGGGGGCAGGCGCCTGTGGGAGGAAGAGAGCATTTGACATGGGGGAAAGTGGCGGAAGACTCCAAGCCTACAAACCAGCTCTGCTGGCTGCCCCTCTCTCCAAGGATAGTCTCTCATGAAAGGGAAACAGGAAGAGAGCCCTTGAGGGCTCAGAGGTGGGGCATCCTCCTTGCTGAGGAAGGATTCAGGACTCACCACACTTCCTGGGGCCAGGTCTGTACAGGTAGAAGGAAGAAGCCCCCATTGGCTCCAGGGCGGGGCGGCTGAAGCCCCACGGCCCTGTGGTTTGCAGGAACCCTCCCTGCAGAACATGCTTGCATGTACTTGCTCTTCTGGCACACCATGAATTGCTTTTTGGCTGCCTTGTTAGGAGATTAAGCGTCCTTTAAAAGAGATGAAAAAAAGTCACTAACGAAGGCTTGACTAGGGCTGACCCCCAAGGAGGCGGCGGCAATAACTGATAGGCACTACATCTGTCTAATTAATCTTCTTGTCAGCAAAGTTGTTCCTTGGTGGTGCCAGCGCTGACATCAGCCTGCAAGCTCGCCGCACTGGCTCTTACCCGACTCCAGAGCCTCCTCTGGCCTTGCTGGGGCTGCTGCTGGTCTGGACACATGTAGATGAGGACAGAGATGCCACATGCCTTCTGGCTTAGAAGGGGCCCCAGGAATTCACAGCTGGAATTCAAGGTGGGTGAAAGTAGGGAAGGTCCAGGGGACCCCCCCAAGCCAGTAGGAGCCTGGTTCCCAAGTAAGACTCAGAGAGACTTACCTTTTTCTTCAGGCTAGACCTTGAGGGGTTCCATTTGCTGTGCCCTGGCTGGGTTGCCCCAAGAGTGACCCAGAAAAGTCAGGACTGTGAGGCTGCTAATCAAGTGCCTTCAGGGCCCCGACAGGGCTTTCAGGGGAACCAAAGAGCACAGGTCTTGCGCATGAGATTCAAATTTTCAAAAACACTGTGCTGTTGTAGGGGCCAAACTCTACCCCCAGTGGCCATTTCCTACCTCTGTACCGGGCTGGGGATTCTCCAATGTCCTCTCCTCCAGACCTTTCTGGGCCTTCCTCTCTAAAACAGGCCCTCCCTCCCCCTTTCACTGTCAGTTACATCATCTCGTTGATTTCCTGGAAGTGCTGGTCATCATCTATATGCATCCTGTTGATTAACTTATCGATTGCCTGTTCACCTACTAAGCCGCTTAACCAAGGATAAAATTCAAGGGGATTTGTGAACTTGGATGGGGGGAAATTGACATCATTATTTTCACTAGCCTCTAACTGAAATTTAACATTTTCTTCCACTGTGAATATAGGCAACAAGCCATAGTTTATTAAGCAATACCCATGATTTTGTCACCAGCAGAAGTCCCAGCTATTCTATCACATTAGAGCTGGTGCAGTAATCACGTATCCTTTGTGCTCATTACTATTTTGAAATGACTGCAGTGATAGACTGGTCAGTAGATCTTGTTACTTCATCTGTTAATAAAGAATGTGGAACTAGCTCACAATTTAAAAACTATTCTGAGAACTGTCCTCATTATAATTGGCTTAGTTGTAATCCTATATAAATGTGCATTTCCAAACACTGGGAGAAAGGGGCGCAGAGGCTTCAGGCACTGCAAGCCATCTCTTTTATCCTCGTCTGCACCCTCAGCACCCACCTTGGGTCCTGGTACACAGTAGATACTCAATAACTTTTTGTTGAATGAATGAATGAATGAATGAATGGTTCTGTGACCCTTAATATGACCTTGCCAGGAATCAGGGGCCCAGGTATCCCCGAACAAGCAGAAGACTCCCGGGGCCCTTTGCCTCCCTTCTCTCCGCCGACCCGCTGCCCCGCCAAGAGGGGCCGGGGGCCTCGTTGCCCCGACTCAGAGCTCAGGGATGACCCAAAAGCCCCTGCCAAGGAGGATCCCACCAGGCATCCGCACCCCGCGCTAGCGACGCGGGGGCTTTTCAAAAGGGACGTGTGGGCTCTTTCGCCTAGAGCTGCGGCTGATCGCTCGCCCAGGAAAGGTCGACCCCGGGGCGCCCGGCTGCGCTGCCCGCACCGGCCACGCTATGGCGCTGTGCGCCCGGCTGCGGAGCCTCCGCGCGTCCCGCCCGCGCGCGCTCTCCCGCCCGGCTCCCGCAGCCCGCTCCGGACTCGGGTTCGGTCCCCCGCTTGTGCTTCGGGACTGGGAAGGTCGCTAGCGGGTCAGCAGCCGGTCAGTTACCCATCAGTTGCCCACCAGTTACCCATCAGTTCTGGGGACTGTAAATCATTCCCAGGGCGGGAGGCGTGGGAAGGTCGGCCCGGGAGGGGGGAGGACAGGGGCCGGGCTGTCGCTGCCAGCGACCTCTAACTCCCCGCGTGCACTCCTGAGTCTTCAGAGCGAAGCGGTCGTGCGCCCTGACTTGGAAGCCAGACGGACCTGAGTTCTAATTCCATCCCTGCTTTTCTCCCTCCAGTTTCTCTTTTACAAAATGGGGTGATACTGGTCCCTACTGGCTGGGGGATTGAACGAGGTGCTGGGGGGGAAGCGCGGCCAAGGCTGCTCAGCACCAGCCTTGTTGACTCGAGGCACACGAGCCCCAGCGTCGTCTTCCGCCAGGGGGACCGTATCCGCGCTGGTTTCCTCGGCGGTGTGGAACTGAGCGCAGCACGCACGGGGCCCTCGCCCTGGCCGGCCCCTGGCCGTGAGCCAGAGCTCCTGAGCCCTTCGGTGGTTCTTGAGCGTGTCGTGTGCGCTGGAAGGCAGCCCCCCAGGGACCTGCGGCCTCTCTAATGTCACCTCCCGGCCCCAGGCCTTTCTGCCAAGGAGATGGGGCCCACGCTGAGCCAGGACCTCCAGCTTTGCAGAGAGAACTCGGGCAGCGGGGAAGGACACGTTTGTTTGTTTTTAATGGGGAGACTCATTCTTGAGGAACTCCCTTCTGATCTGAAGGAAGGTGCTCAGGAGACCCTGGAGGCCCGGCCGCAGCCCCGCCCTGGCGCTTCAGGAACGCCAGGCGTCTTCGCCCGCTTCCAGCCTGAGGCCACCGCCCCCTCAACGCCTGCGCGGTCACTGGGGCGTGCAGGCCCTAGCCGGCCCTCAGTGACTCAGCCAGGGACCCGGGTGTCCATAATTAAGAGACACACGTCAAGAAAGTAAATTCCTGTGGTTCCCGGCCTATGAAGAGTTCATTTGGTGCCTCGGGACAATTACAGGCTGAGCGGAGTTTGAAAGAGCCAGTGTTACTGTTTAAAGTGTTATCAGTTTAATGAACTGCTTATGAAGTGTTAAACTCGTGCAGGTGGAGAGGCGGCATCTGGGCTTGTGTTTTATTTGTAGACTTCAAACTGGGCGCTTAGTGTTTTGAAAATGCCAATTAATGGTGTAAAATCAGAATTTCTAATGGGGAGGAAGAAGATTCTTTTGTGGTATCTGCCTAAAACGATCTCTAAACACACACAAACAATGCAAACACAAAGACTTAAAAGATTTTTTTTTTTTTAATTAAAAAAGCAGGAATTTGCTCCCTGTTCTGTTTTTTCGTGATTTGGTATATTTTTGTTGAAGGAAAATATGACGGTTTTAAAAATCAGAGGTAACACCAACACAACTTTCCCAGAAGTTGTTCTAGGAAATTTGTCATTTCTACCAGTTTCTTTCAGGCCAGGAAATGGACAGTCTTCAGTAATATTTACTGTGCTTTCATCAGAAAAATTTCCAAGCTACCCCTTGAAGCAATAAAGTTGAATTTGGGGTGAGTGGAAACATTGTGAAATTGCTTGTTTTCTTCCAAAATTTATATTTTTCTACCTTATTTCCTGTTAAATCAGTGCCACTCATTAGCAACCATATTTTTGCAATATATACTCAGCAGAATTTTCTCTTCATGACTGTATTCCAACTTAAACTTCTAAGTTTCCAGGAAAAGTCTAACAAACATTTAAATCAGAAGTTAAACTAATGAGAAGGAGAAAACCCCACTTTTCTTGTATGGCTTTTGCTTTTTATCTTCTTAGGCTCTTGGGACACTTTTACCCCTGGGATCTGAGAAGGTCATTCACAAAGCAAGAGGGCTCAGGAAAATGCAAAGATGTCTGAACTTAGGGCTATTGAAACAGTCTTCTGACAAACACTGGTTTCAGGGGGAAAAAGGCAGAGTTTGAAGACTTCTCTGCAACATTTTGGATAGGGCTGCCTGCAACCAGTTGCCCAGTGGTAGAGCTGGAAGGGTAGCCAGTCTGGCAACCTCATTTTGCAGATGGTGTGACAAAATTCCAGGGAGTGGCAGCAGTACACCCAAGACAATTTGGTGATAAAGTTACAAATGGAACCCATGCTCTGTTGAATGGCCTTTATTGAGAAGCTGCTAGTCTCATTTATAGGGGCCCTGCTGCCAGGGTGCGAGAAGACATAGCTAAATGCACGCTGTTGCTTTCTAGCCAATAGCAAATGATTCCCGTAACAAGAAGAGAGTGACCCCACAAATTAACTCCCTGTCAGAGTGGCCCAGCAAAGGCCCGTGCTTTTTCTTCACTTTTGCCTTGTTTTGCTTCTCTCTTCTGAAGCAAAAAGCCAGTATGAACAGGGAAAAAGCAAAAGAGCAGTTTTCTGGGGGGAAACCTGTAAACCTGACTGGCATGGGAACAATGTTGGCTGCTCAGGCGAAGAAGAGTTATATACAGACTTGACCTGCAGTAGCCCAGAATGTTCCTTTCAAGAATATTCTGGTAGCTTGGCTTAGCCCAGAATATTTTGAGAAAGAAGTATGTTAAAAGTGTTATATTTTTGGGTGGAAAAAAGGGGGAAAAGATATAATAAAACTCCAATAGCCAAATCAAACCATCAACAGATGGATCAATGTAACAGAATGTCTTGAGCACAGACCTAATAGAGATAATGTAGATAAAAAATTAGTACAGGGTTAAGAGCTGTGTGGAAAGGGGGATTAGTCAATAAAGGATGCTAGGCAAACCATGTGGAAAATATTAAAGAGAATCCCGCACTCTCCCCATATACCAAAATAAATTCCACATGCACTTAAGAGTTATATGAAAAAGAATAACCTAAAAATAGAAGACAGGTAAATTTCAGCTCATGAGAGGACTTTGTAGACAGAAAAGTTTAGAAATAAGTTGAAAAGCAAAATATTATTGGGTTTGACTACAGAAACATTAAAACTTCTGGCTATCAGTAACATTAGGAAATAATTCATCTTATTTTTATGTGAAAGGTTATTGCATAAACAATGAGAAAAGCACTAACACTACAATACAAAAATGGGCAAAAGAACGTGAGTAAATAAAAAATACAAATGTTCAATACACATATGAACAATATTCAAATCTATTAATAGAAAATCTAAGTTAAACCAATAGTGAAAATCCACATTTTCCTTCAAATTTTTCTAAAGGGTGTTTGATAAGACATATACTCTTAAACATTGCTGGTGGGAGTTCACATTCATAGAAACTTTCAGTGTGAAACAGATTAATAATATTAACCAAGAGCCTTAAAAATGGTCATACCTTTTCATTAATATTTCCTACTTCTACAAATGCATTACAATCCGAAAGCGCGCAAAGATTTATTTACAAGTGTGGTGGCTAGACCAATGTGTCAACTCGGCCAGGTAATTGTGCCCAGGTGTTTGGTCAAGCAAGCATTGGGCTAATTGTAATACAAGGACATTTATGGGCTCCAGTCCTCAGTGAGTTTACTGCATAGATGGCTGATTACATCTGTGATCAACCAGGGAGATTGCCCTCAGCAATGCGTGACGCTTTATCCAATCAGTTGAATGCCTTAAAAGGGGAAGTGATTTCAGCATTCGGAGAGAATTTCCCAGCCCATCTTTGGACAGCCAGCGTCTCCTGGAAACTCATCAAGGACCTTCATTGGACTTTCATCGGAGCCCCTGGTTTGCAGCCTGCCTGCGGAACCGGGACTTGTGCGTCCCCACGGTCACGTGAGAGAATCTTATAAAATCTCATACTATTTACAGATATCTCCTGTTGATTCTGTTCCCTAGAGAACCCTGACTAATACAACAAGGTTGTCTATTTTTGGGCTACTTAAACATTATGGGAGACAGATTATATATCCAGCAATTAGAATGGGTATCATCCAAATAATGAAATATTATGCAGAGGATTTAAAGATATGGGAAAAATTTAAAGATATGGGGAAATGACCATGATATAAGGCTAAGTTAAATACTTAGGATGCAAAACCTATACATACTGTATATTCCAAAAGACCAAACCAAACCAAACAAAAAGTTTCCAGTAGTTCTCCATTGGTTAGTGGGGATGGGTATACTTTTTCTTTTCTCCTTTTAGGTATTTATATTTTGCACAATAAAATATTACTTTATGATAGAAAACAAGTTGTTGAAAATAACACAGACACCTCTGTCTGATCCCCTCATGCAGATCCCTTGGCTGTTTGGTGGGGGCAGATATTTTCCCCAGAAGGTGGGTAGGTGAGCTCGACCTCTCACTGGAAACGTGGCCATGTTCTGATAGAGCAGGCTCAGTGCTCCTGGGGGCTTGCTGTATGTAAACTGGTTCTGCACTTGTCGAATCTCCCAAGGTAGGTCTTTTCAGGCTAGTTAGGGAGCAGGGTCTTTAAAACCCCAAAGCACTGTGGCCTAACTTGCCCACAGCCACTTGCACGTCTACCTCTCTGAAGGTGTGGGGCTCGCGCCAGTGTATTTTTCTGTGTCATGGGAAGATCCTGTCAAATTAGGGGCCTCCTAGTGTTGGTTAGGGGTTTCCATCCTCATTTTGCCTGCCATGAAGCCAGAAGGGTCTCATTCTCTACCTTGGCCAAAGCTAAGCACAGATGTGGTCGACAAATCCCAGTGCTCCCTGGCTCTGGGCTCCATGGTATCAAATGCAGAGGGAATTTTAAAACACCTTTGGGTGCTCAGTCTGCCCTTCGGAGTTGTCCTCTTTTAGGGTTTGCTCTATTGCTGTGGACAGGTGTGTGCTGCAGTCAGCTCATACTGCTCATGAGAGCCAAATATGTTCATCTCGTCCCAACTCTGCTGGCGGGAGTATTGACACCACAGGAATAGGCAAAAACTAGGTGCAGCTGGGGGCTGGCTGGGCATTGCTCCCTCTTTATAGTCGTGTGGTTTCTCCATGTGGGAAAGTTGAGGCATCCTCACAGTATGGAGGCTTCAGAGCAGTTGGAGTGCTTACAGGGTGGCTTAGAATCCAGCGAGAGTGCTCCGCTCACACAGCAGAAGCTGAATCACCTTTTATGACCTAGCATCACCTCCACCGCATTCTGTTTGTTCCAAGTGAGTCAGAACCCCACCCAGTTTCAAGGGGAAGGGAATTAGAATCTACCTCTTGATGCGGGAGTAGCACATTTCTAGAAAAACATGTAGGATGAGAGGTATTATTTTTGTTTCCAAAACAAATCCCCCAGAGTTTTAAAATATACTTTGGGATTTGCCTTTAGAGGCTACAGCACAGTTTTCTGGATATTCAATGGGTATATCATATATTTTAGTCTATCCAAGAATAGACTAAAGATACTGAGAGCCAACCCCAGTAAACAAGGCAGATGACTCTGCTGGTTAATGATAGTACAAGAAAAGAAGGCATCATAATAGAAACAGGGCCAGCTTTCAAGTGAGACCTCACCCTGGGTCTGAAGACATTTCCACAAGAGGACTGCACAGCCCTTCCCAGCCACATCTCAGAAATAAATGCAAGGAACGGCCAACTGGTCTACCATCTTCATTTGCCAGGGTTGCTAGGACAAATACCACAGAATCAGTCGGGTTAAACGACAGTTTATTGTTTCACAGTGTTGACGCCAGAAGTTCAGTACATCAAGATACCGGCAGTCCACGTTTTCTCCAAAGTCTGTAGCGTTCTGATGGTGGCGCAATCGCTGCCTCTGCACGTGGTGATCTGTCTCTTTCTGTCTCCTCCTCTCCAGTCACAGTGGATTAAGGCCCACCCTATTAAGCTTGGCCTCACCTTGTCTAATAGCATTCAAATATCCTTCTTACAAATGGGTACACACCTGCAGGAATGAGGGACAGGACTTGAACCTATCTTTTGTGGGGAGCACGATTCAATCCCCAAAAGTTGCCTGTTACAAACCTGGCATGTTTTACTATAAAACCTGTCTCAGTGCCTTCTAGCCCCTTTGCACTCTTCTTCTGTAACCACCAAAGTACTTGGCATTGTAACAAGCAGATAGGAACAGTGCCCAGAGCAAAAGCAAGCCCCTGGTTCATCTAGGTGCTGAGGTATTAGCCGGACATAGCCAACTGCAAAAGAGAGAAGTTGATTCCTTCTCTTCAAAACATCTTAAAGAAATTCCAATGCTTTTAGACTTGAAGACTCAGTTCATAGATAAAAATGTACATTTTCCTCGGTGCATACTTTTGAGCTCCTCTCTTTCCAAACTCCAGAAATCTGTGCACCCTATTTCTTCTCATCTTTGTTTGGCGGGGAGCTTAAGGGTCAGCAGGGCAGGTGGGAGCCACAGATGCCACTCCAGGTTTCTTCATGGCCTTCAAGGCAGATCCAGATGGACCAGTTGGCTTGTTTCTGTTTAGGCCACCAATTGAGGCTTAGAAATCTCCCTGCTCCCGCTCCCTGCTCATTGCCAAAGAATGAGGAAAGCACTCAGAATCTTTTTTAGTAGGAATCATGGTTGTAGAGATGCGGTTCTTACATGGGACGACAGAGACTTTCCTGCTCACCAAACACCACGTGTGCCCCCATATTACTTGGCCCCATTGCAGTACTAGCCATGGGACTAGAACTGGCCAATGGGCTGTGCCAGGAAGCGATGTATATAACTTCTGAGTTGATAGGTGTTACTTCTGTAAGAAAGTGGGAGCGGGACACCCAAGTATTCTCTCCTCCTTCCATGGTAATCATGGAGGCCGTATGTCCCGAGAGCGCAGCTGCAAGATGCAAGGGGCTCGCCATTAGCCTGGGTCCTTAAAGAGCTATGCGGAGCACTGGGAGGGGAGACGACAGAGCCCCTTGTCCCAGCCCAGGCATCTCTCTCATAGAGACTTCACCCTGCAAATATTGTCATATATATTGCCCCTGTGTCTGTCTAAACCAGTGGTTCTCAAAGTGTGAGCACTGGGGTGCACCAAGAACCCTGCAGAGGGTTGGCTATGTCAAAACTATTTTCATAATAATACCAGGATGTTATTTGCCCTTTTCACTCTCATTTCCTCATCAGTGTATGGCAGAATTTTCCAGAGGCTATGTGATGTGTAATATCAACACAGTGAGTACAGAAGCAATTACATAAACAAAGTTCTTTGGGGTCCTCAATGATTTTCAAGATTATAAAGGGGTTCTGAGACCAAATAGTTTGAGAATCGATACTCTAAACAAAAGCATTTTTTTTTACATGCAAGCATGCACACACACACACTTAAAAGTACATTGTGGTCAAACATCCTTTCATACCTCCAAGCCAGGGATTGGCAAGTTTTTTCTGTGAAG
The DNA here is from genome assembly GCA_029593785.1 of Cabassous unicinctus. Lineage (NCBI taxonomy): Eukaryota > Metazoa > Chordata > Mammalia > Cingulata > Chlamyphoridae > Cabassous > Cabassous unicinctus. Next base: position 25,187 of record JAQZBX010011859.1, read on the forward strand.
GGTCAGAAAGTAAATGTTTTGGGTTTTGTAGGCTACAGCAACTATTAGACTCTACTGTAGTCGTGTAAACCCAGACAGAGACATCTATACAAATGGGCATGGCTGTGTTCTAATAGAATTTTATTTATGGATGCTGAAATTTGAATTTTGTATATTTTCACCATTCTGCAAGTTTTTCTGCATAAATACATTTGTGAATAAGATAATATTCTTATTTCCTACTTTTTAGTTTGGGAAAAATGATCACCCATGCTACGTCATCACTTTTCTCAATGCAAAATCGATGGCCTTTAAATTAAGAGCATGGTGAAAAGTCAAGGATGTGACCAGGGGTTTGTCTTTCTGTAAGTGGACATGTAAACTGGGTGTGTGTGCCCATGAGACCCCAGGCAAAGGCAGTGGTTAAAAACTGAGGAAACAGAGAAATTCATTATGCTGAACTGGGGTCCAAATTGTATAACAACTCTGACTTCTCTTTCACTTGTTCAACACACTGCATTTATTGAGTGCTTACAGTGTACCAAGAACATTCAACATTAAAAGATGATGCGTTTGAATTGTATTTGCCATACACACTTTCTGGAAAGGATGTGCATGAATATGGGAGGTCCATGCTCTAAGACTTTTGGAGTCCAAAAGACTCACGCACATGACACATATGTGTGGATTGCTGATGCCATAAAAGAGTTAGGGTGGAAACTGGTGGGCTCATTCTAGAGGGGGCTGGGCTGTGCATACCCAAATTCTTTGACTCTGATTGTTCAACTTTGTAAGAATTATCCAGAGAAAAGCATCAGGCCAATGACTATCTTAATAAGAAAATTATTAGATAATTTTATTAGAAATTATTAGATAATTATTAGAAAATTATTAGATAATTATTAGATAATTTTACAAGGATGCTTGTTGAAGAGTTGTTTGTAATACAGTGGAATACTATGCAGTCGTTAAAAATAATCAATTAGATGAATATTTCTTGGTATGGAAACCTCATGAAATGTTGTAAAGTGAAAAGTAAAGTCAAACGATACACACCATGGTCCCATTTCTGTAAATCAATGTTTCATTTGTGATTATGATATAGATCTAGTCAATTTTATAGATGAGTTTATGCGTAGAAAAAAGTCTGGAAGGAGACTTGCCAATAAGGTACCCTGTCTGGGAGTCTGGATTATAGATGACTATAATTTTGTCTGTACTTTTCCATGTTTTCTAAATTTGTTCACAATGAGGGAACTATCTTTATAACTAGAAATGTGTTATTTTCATAATGAACATTTTGGGAGTGTTTACTGTATGTCAGTCGAGCGGGCTAAGTGCTTTTAATTCTTGATTTTTTATTAGAATTCTATGAAATACAATCAATAATTGTTTATGTTTTATAATTTATAGTAAAAATAGAAGAAGTCTCAAGATCACCTAGTCCGGTGCCCCCATTCCACAGATTTAGAAGCTGAGACTCAGAAAGCTCGGAACCCAAGGGCTGTGCCTGGAGGACAGCTCCCTCCATAGCCTGGCACTTGGGGAGCTGGAACCAAGGCAGAGGCTCTTGCCCAATTCCCCACTGCCCAGAAAAGTGCTGAAGTCTGAGCCTTTCCAGCCAGGGCCGAATTCCTGGGGCTTGGCCACGGGGACAGTGCTAAGGGATTCAGGCAGGAATTTTGTCTGTCTCCCTCTTTGTTTTTAGAAGAAATAACCTCTGGGCCTAAAACTGAGCGAGCCCAGTATTATCTGGTTTCCTTCAAAGCCTGAGAGCAAGGATGAGCTGCTGCTGTTTGTTTACGCAGGGGCTGCCTGGGGGAACGAGATTCTCACATACAGCTTGCACTGGAGAGCCTGCACTGCCCCGGCCTCAGTCAGTTGTAAGCAGGCCTGCCCGTGACTGCGCTGGGATGAGCTTAACAGATGGAAGCTCATCCTGTGAGCGTTTCTGCTTGTAATTTATCCCTTGGAGCATTGCTATGTCCCCAACCTGTATTTTTCTAACAGCCAACAAATCAAAAAATGACCAAAGGTGATAATGGGCACTGTGTCCAAGGCTCCAGCCACCCGTTCTGCATGGCCTCCTCCTCAGTACCACACCACCCTCTACTATGAAGCTTAGAGAAATCCTCCGCTTCCCAGCTCCTTTTACTCTGCTCCTTTCGAACGGCAGAGTCCGAAAGATTTGAGGCCAGAGGATGGGGTCATACATCCTGCTCTGCCACATCCTAGCTGTGTGACCTTGAAAAAGCTAGTAAACCTGTATGGTCCTCAGTTTACCCATTTGAAACAGTTTTAAAATTTAGGTTATTTTTATTTGTTGATAGAAAATTGCGGGTTAGGTATAGAGCAATTAGACCCAGTACTAAAGACTGAGTCAGACTCCTTCCCACTGAGGCCCAAGGGTCTGTTAAGGCAAAGCCCAGTTGTTTGGATTTTTGCGATTCCAGAGCAGAGAGCCAGGGACTAGGAAATTTCAGCATCAGTGAGTTTAGCCGGGGAGGACTTTTTGTGGGCAGGGCCAGGGGAGACCTTCCGAAATCACACCACACAGGGAACCCCCTGACCTGCATAGAAAAGTCAGCACCCCCTGGGGCTGGCCTCTTGGAACTTGTGGGATCACGTGGCAGAATTAGGCACGGTTTATGGTTCTTTTCAGGGAGGCTGATTCTCCGAGAATGGTGTAAATGTCAGTTTCATGAAAATCCATTCTAGGAGCCCCATCAGCTTCTCAATCATCTGTTCCCCTTTCCTCCCAGCTCTCCCAGAGTGCCCGAGGCGATTCTCGGATCAGAGAACGTAATTACAAATGAACTGGGGCTCTGGGGATCCTTACAGCTTAATTAGCTCTCCACCCCTGCACGATCCCTGTCTCTCAGCCTCGTGCTCAACACAGCAGACCTGACTGCCAAGGAATTCAGAGCAAGAGTCTCGCACCTTGTTAACGTGCCCACCTTGGTCCCTCCTGACACCCACATCCAGGCTGCAATTAAGGCCCAGCCAAGGAGAGCCAGAGGCTGGGGTGCCACTCACCTGCCTGTTTGTGCATCTGGAGCTGGCTGGGGGCAGCTGCTTGTCTGGGCCGGCCCGGAGGTGAGGCGCCCCATGGAATGCGGAGTGGCAGGTGGCTGGAGCGGCATGCACCTGCTCAGCCCAGCCCAGGGTCAGGAGGCTGCAAGCTGCAGGTGTGTTTCCGGGGGCGCCTGAAGACACCTGGGGCTAAAGGGGCCGTTCCCACACTCTGGGGCTACCAACTAGGGGACAGCAAGAGCCACCCTGGATGGATGGAGCTTCCAGGAAGTCCAAGCCAGGGACCCTAGAGGGGCTTTGGGTTTGTGTGACACAGAGAAGTAGGAACTGCACAATCACACCTGGAGGACCCCTCTCAAGGAAAAGTGCAAACCCATAAGTTGATTTCTTGGTCCTTGAGACTTCCTGGTATTAAGGTTTGGGGCTGTCGTTGAGTTCCCAGCTTGAGATCAATTACTCTACCCCAAAGAGAAGTCACTGTCCTCTTTCCTGGAGAAGAGGAAGCTGGGAGGAAGAGACTTGCAGGCAGAAATGAGAGGCCATTAGCTGGGCACTGATGCCAAGACAACAAAGGAAGAAAAGAGAAGTGACGCCTCACTCCTCCCTGTCCCCACTGGCCCTGCTCCCAGCCAGGCGACAGTGCAAAGGGACCAGGTTTACTTAGGACCCAAGGACCCAGAGAAGGGATTAAGCAAAACCCCCTCCCTCAGAGAGAGGGGCAGTGGGGAAAAATTGGCCACATGTTGAATTTAGTGTCTAAAAAACATAATATCATGTTTCAAAGTCTACCACTTTTCTCTTTCTAGCGCAGTTAAATAAAAATGTGTTTGAATGTTAGCCAGGGGGATGTTTTAATCTGTTTGATATGATGGGGAGTGGGTTTCCCAAAAGTGAGTCCTCGGGGACCACAAACCTCTCAACCTAGACCCACCCCCACTTCTCCAAAGAAATCCACAAAGAGATGGAAGAAACACAAATCTGTCCTGTTACAGAAGCCCTGAGACCTCACATGGACCCCGGGACCCCGTGGTCTTGGAGAGCGGCCCTGGCCCTGCCCCGTGGCTCCAGTGACCTCCGCACGCACGCACACTCTCCCATCCCTGCACACCTGTCAGGTTCACAGCCAAGTGACCCATGCAAACGGGGCCTGTGCTGCAGCAATCGGGCTTTATTGCTTAGGAAAGCAGACCGCAGGGGAGTGCTTGAGTGAGAGCCATAACTTCCTATCCGAGAGCAATGCTCTGCCTGGCTTGCTCTCCTGGCTGAGAAGCAGCCTTTGTGCCTCTCCTGGGCTCTGCCCCGTGCTACATTTATGTTGAATTGTCAGAGAAAGATTACTTCCTTACTGCCGGTGAAGCACGATTGAATAGATACTCGCTGTATTTACAGTTTACATGGGACTGGCTGAATGCCCACCTCGTGCCCCGCAGGTTCTATTTTTGAGGCACTCAGGCCTCCAGTAAGGGAGATGGTTCTAGTACAACAGGAGAAGCCCCAGAGCAGGCTGGGAGCTGGAAGGATCTGAGATGAATTCCGGGGAAGGGGACCACACAGCGGCGGCACCTGCCGAACTGGCTTTCAGAAGATGACTGGGGTGTCCTTGGGTCCAGGCCTGAAAAGGGGTGGGGAATTGGAGGGCAGAGACTGGGATGCTAGGGCAGGAGGCAGAGGCAAGGTGCTATACTGAGAATTGGGAGGGTGTCTCCTTGTCCATAGAGACATACAGAAGGAATCCAACAAGGGACACAGTCAGGCTTGGGTGCAGCAGATGGAGAGGGAGGGGGAAGGGGAGGCCCTTCTATTAAGTCTTTTAGCAGCATCTTCAGTATTTGCCACCACAGCCACAAACAGGTCATCCCTTGACTCTCTTTATTAGCTTTTCTGGCTCTAAGCCAGGATGTTTCCATTAATGCTCTAGTAGGTTTTGGGCCTGGAACCGGAGCCAGGCAGACCCCCCCCAGGCCTGGTGCTCACGTGGTGGGCCATGGCCTGGCAGGGTTGGCCATCCCTGTGGAATGCAGACTCTTAGGCCCCACCCCAGATTCCCCCGAATTCCACTTCTGCAGCTGACGGTAAGGACCCCCTGGGCCAGCATGGCCTGAAGGACGGGCCCTTCCTTTCTGCACTTGGGCCATGGGGGACAGGGCAGGCACGAAACCAGGAATTCTCTCCGGGTTCTAGGCCAGCCTGTGGCTTCGGTTTCTCCATCTTAGCAGCCAGAAAGGGCTCAGCCACTCTCAGGTGCCCAGCATCAGGCGTAGAGTAAAAAACAAAACCACCCTGGCGTGCAGGTGAGCTCCTGCTGACGCGGGCGGCGGTAATTCCTGCTGCCACGTGTTACACGTGTTTCCATGGAGAGGCGGCCTGTGCAGGTGGAGTTGTGCCTGTACGTGTCAGCACTGACATTAGCCACGATTATCGGGATTTTCATTCCATTTGGCCCTGGAGGAGCCGCCACACAAAGAGTTCACCAGGGCGAAGTCGCCGGCCTCGCCCTTGGACGGAACAGGATCCACAGATGCAGAGAATAACAGGTTTAATAGTGTGTGGGGTGTGGAGGTGGGGACGGGTCAGGCCCCGGGCTGCTGCAATGCATCGTGCCTTGCAGGGATATTTGCAGAAAAGCTCTGCAGGTCTCCAAGTGAGAAAAGCTTCTCCATCCCGTTTAGGTCCTTGAGCATTTGAAAATAATAAAAAGGAAAAGTTTCAAATTAAAATTTATGGTTCAGCCTGCCCGTCTGGGAGGAGTCAGCTTAGTGGGTAAGACTGACGCCAGCTAGGCTGCAGGGGCTGGGAGAAATTGGACACCAGCATCGCCCGCCGTCAGCGAGGCGGGACGACTCTCCAAAGACCAGCGCCGGGGCCAGCGGCTCCCAGCTCTGGCTGCACACGGGAAGCTCCTGGGGGAGTGTTTAAAAAATGCTGATGCCTGGGCCGCACCACAGAGCGAGCAGATCAGAATCTCTGGAGGTGCGGCCTGTTCACGCCAATATTTTCACAGCTCTCCACGGGATGTAAGTGTGACACCAGGGTTCGGGGCTGCACGTGCCTAGGTCGACGGCCCCAGAGCTGGAGGAGAGGGGGTGGGGGTCTTTGTTTGGGCCACGCGGTGCCCCCTCTGCTGGGGAGGAGGTGTATGCCTCAGTGGGGGCAGGGGCTGCTCTTTAGCATTCGACGCTTTGGGAATCTTGTCAATGTGTAGAAGGCCAGGGATGAAAAGGAGTGGAGTGTGACAGATTCATCTGCAGTGACAAGGTGTTGGCTCAGCACCCCACCCCCCATGCCTCTCTGAGCAGTGGGAACACAGCCAGTTTACACTGAGCAGCACTTGCCACTTTTGCAAGAGCTTGCCCATCAATTGCCTTGTTTTTTTTCCTGTGTAATAGTTTTATTGTTGGCGTAACAAATCACCCTAAACTTAGCGGCTTAAAAACAATGCCACTTTCTTATCTTATGCTCCTGGGCCCTACTTGGTAGCCCGCATTCCTTGGCTCGTGGCCCTGCACCACTCATGTTTCCTTCTCCTGCCTCGCTTTCCCTTATAAAGACCCTTGTGATGACATTGGGTCACTTCCAAATAATCCAGGATAATCAACCCATTTTAAGATCCTTAATTTAGTCACATCTGTAAAGTCCCTTTTGCCAGGAAGGGCAACATATGCACAATTTCCAGGGATTAAGACAAGGACATCTTTCAGGGGGAGGATGGATTTTTCTTCCTACTACATCCAGACAATAGCCACATGAATGGGTTAGACCCATTTGGCAGATAAGAAAACTGACACCTAGCCAAAGGCAGGCAGCTCCAGAGAGCAAAGGTGAAATTACAGTCTTTTAATCCCTGCCTTGCTGTCATTTGAATATCTAGTGGCCACCTCTTGGGATCACCACTGATCTCAATCCTCCTGCCATGGGTCTCTTCCTCCTCCCCTGGGGTGCCTCCCACCCACCTGTGGGGTTGGTTATTGTTGCACACTTATGTCGGACAGCTTCATGGGTGCACAGCTACTGATATGTACAGCTAAGCCCACTGCTGTAACCACGTGAGGTGTGCATTGCAATGGAGCCTCTTTCTGGGTTGGTGCCCATGATTCTGGGCTTCTCTGACCTTGACTAGGTCATACACCTCCATGACACACGTGGATAACACTAGCTACCTCTACTCTGTGCCATGGGTCAGAATTCTACCATTGCTTAGGCTCTTTAATTAGTCTTGGTTTTTCCCTCTCAACTGTAAACTCCATGAGGCCAAAAACAAATTTGCATTTGCTCACCAGCACCTCATAGAATATGTATGGCATTTAGGGAATGTTTAATAAGAATTTGTTAAATGAAAGGTTTACCCATAGGCCATTGCTCACAGATTGCAAGCCACAACTTCTTTGCCTTCTAGAAGCTGTGGTTGACTCAGCTACCAACTCCCTTCCCTGTAGGGGAACTACACATCCCCATTCATTGAAACGTGACCACAGGAGACTCTTCTCTGCCCCACTGCCATTGCTTTGGCCAATGGCATATGATGGAAGCCATGTCGAAGTGGGAGCTTTAAGAGCAACCACATGACCTGGCTCTGCCTCTTGTTCTTTTCCCTCATTCAAGAGCACACAATATCCCAGCTATGGGCTACTCTGTCACATGGAGCCCAGAATGAGAAGACATGTGGAGCAGAACCACAGTGGCCATCTTGCAACTCTCAAGTGAGATCGAAGCTATTGCTGCTGTAAACCAATGAGATTTGGGGATTTTTATTACTGCAGCAAAACCCAGCAAAATTCCAACCAATACAGAAGCCCCTGGACATCTCAGGGCACATCCAGCTCTCTTTTCTCCTTAATGGAGGCCCGAGTTACAGCCCCAGCTCTGCAACCAGCAAGCTGTGTGATCTTGACAAACGACATCTCTTGACCTCAAATTTCTACATCACAGAAACTATGATGGATAAAGCTTCTTCCAGCTTTCGAATCATTGACTCTGAAGAACTAGTCTATTGTTTGGCTGTTGACCTCTGTCATCTATCCTTTCACATGGTAGTGTGGTGCCAGGGAAGTTGCCCCAGAATTTGAGTCCAACAGCTATGTATTCTTTGACAAATTGGTTTATCTCTCCAAGACGCAGTCATCTCATCTGTAAAAGGAAAAATTACCACACAATGTTGAGGTATGTCATCTAGCTCATAGGAGGTACCCAGTAAATCGAAGGGTCCTCCCTTTCTCTTCTTGATCAGATTGAGCCCTTGGAGCTGAACTTCTTTGTGTCTCCTCATGCCTTGAATCTGGGTGCTTCAGCAGGGAAATGGTTGAGAATCCCTGGGTAAAAAATTCTCAGATATGTTCACTGATGCTCATACCTGCATTGTTCATAATAGCCCCAAAGTGGAAACAACTCAAATGTTCATCAGTGGATGAATGGATAAACAAAATGTGGTCCATATATCCTTACAATGTCAGGTTATTCAGCCATAAAAAGGAATGGAGTACTGATTCATGCTACTCCATTCAAAGGAAACATGTCCACTTCATTTTTAAGCCCTGTCTTGTTCCCCTGAAGTCTGAATCAAGGCTCAATAGAGGAGCCTTGAAGGCATTCTGCTGAGTAAGAGAAGCCAGTCACAAATGACCATATAGTGTATAATTCCATTGACATGAAATGATCAAAATAGACAAATCCATAGAGTCAGAAAGTAGATTAATGATTGCTAAATCTACTGGAGGGCTGGAGGAGATGGAGGGATGGGGGGATGATAGCTAAAAAGTACACAGGGTTTCTTTTTGGGGTGATGAAAATGTTCTGGAATTAGTAGTGATGGTTATGTGATTTTGTGAATATACAAAATGCCACTAAATTGTACATTTTAAAAGGCAAATTGTATGGTGTGTGAATTATATCTTAATTTTAAAGAAACCCAGAAGGATGCAAAAGGATGAGCAGCCAGGAGTTATGGCTCATTTAGAGGGCCATCGCCACATCAGCACCCCTCAGCCCGTTAGCTTGATTTGGTCTCTCCCTAAGGAAGGAGAGGGCTCTTTCCTCACAGCGCTCCCAAATGCCTGTCAATAAACCTGCACCCCCAGAAAGTCATAACTTCCCCTTACTACCCTGAAGAAGGATCTTCAACCCCTAGGCTCAAAGAGCACCAATTCAACTGTCAGAAAATCCTAGCAAAATGGAGAGAAATAAGTATTTACTCTCCCTTGCCTTCTGCTTGCATGTTTTTAGATTTTAAGATCAAATACCCAGTCCTGAGCCAAATCTTTGGGTGTGTTTTGGATTGCTCTGAGTCCTGTTAACCACTATTACATGGCCAGCCTGAACTGATTGATGGGGGGAAACCACCTGCTTCTCTGGGGGTGCCATACATACAAGGGGGCATGGGTAGTACCTCCCTCTAGAGAGAATCACCATCAGTGGTTGGGAGGGCTTGCTTTTCCTTGCCAGTCCTCATTTACCTCCGGGGTGGGGGGCTGGTGTTATCTAGAGAGTATATGGAATACAGGAATGCAACTTGCCCCTCTCCTTGGAGCTTTAGAAGCTTATTTACAAAGCCCTTGAGTTCCTGGGTTGAAAGGGTTCCCCAAAAGACATAAAGTATTCTCAAAACAATCCAGACCCCAGTTAATATTTATAACCAGAGGCTTCAGCTCAGGTGGCTTCATGAGACTATTTAAGCTCTACTTAACTGCTTGTACATTGATCATCCGCGGGAGACCTTTCGCCTGCTGGCTTCTTTCTCTTTATTGTACCAGGCAATTGGGAATGCACTTGACTTTCAAAGGCTCAACTTGTGCCATTCAAAGGAAAAATGTCCACTTCATTTTTAAGCCCTGTCTTGTTCCCCTGAAGTCTGAATCAACATTACTCAATAGCTGAAGTTACTTAAGCATCAATCATTTCCACTTCAAGGAAAAGGTAAAGGGAACAAAGATGTAACAGCACAAAAAAGACTGAAATTTAACCTCCACCACTGTGTGCTTTCCAAGCTCGTTCAGATTAGTTCTTCAAAAAGAAGCCCCAGAAAACTGATGTTACCTCAAGTTCACTGAAATTCCCTTTCTCTCGAGGATTATACTTGAGTATGAAGCAAGTCATCCTAGCAGCCCAGGCAGGCAGTAAACTCTGTATTTACTCTTTCCCCTCTTTCCAGTCATTTCCGCACACTTGATGCATTCCTCTCTTTTTTTTTTAATCAGAGAAGTTGTGGTTTATAGAAAAAATCATGCATAAAATAAGAGTTCCCATCTGCCACCCTATTATTAACACCCTGCTTTGGTGTGGTGCATTTGTTACAATCCTCTCCTCTTGGAGGCACCTTCCCTCACACGGGTCTCCACCAAATCACCTTCCAAGACAGCCTCCAGTTCCTGCTCTTCACTCGGATCTCTTCCTTCCTTCCTCTCCTTCCACCCATCTTCTAAAGAAAAGCCACTCTCTATAGAAAAATTGCCTCTAATTTTGTCAACTCCCCAGAGCCCCCATGTTTGGCTTTGAGATGCAGAAGTCCTACTCTGGGGAGGGGGGCAGGGTTGTCCAGGTGTGGTCTCAGACTACCTGCACCGACTCACCTGGGGAGCCTGTTAAGCAGGCAGAATCCCTTAACTCCACCCACCTTTACTGAATGGGACTCTGGAAGTGGGCCAGTGAATCTGCATGTTTAACAAGCTTCCCAGGTGATTCTTCTACCCAGTGAAGTTTGGGATTCACAGTTTCTGAGAGGAGCAAGACTAGAGTCAGAAAAACCTTTACTAGATCCTATGCTTTCACTAGCTGAATGATTTCTTAGCAGCTTGATACAAATATCATGCAATTCCCCCATACAATGTGTGAGATACAATGATTTCTAGCATAGAAATCATTCACAGAGTTGTGCAACCATCACCACAATTTTAGAGCATTTTCATCACCTCAAAAAGAAACCCCAAATTCTGTAGCAGTCACTCTCCATTTGCCCTCAAACTTCCCCAGCTCTAAGCAACCACTAATTTACTTTGTCTCTATGGGCCTATTATTCTGGACATTTCATGTAAATAGAGTCATACAAAATGTGGCCTTTGGTGAATGGCTTCTTTCACTCAGCATTATGTTTTCCAGATTCATCCATGTTGTAGCATGTATCAGTACTTCGTTCTTTTTTATGGTCGAATAATATTCCATTGTATGGATATACCACATTTTGCTTATCCCTTCATCAGTTAATGGGCATTTGGGTTATTTCCATTTTTTAGCTATTGTTAATAATAATACCTCTAAGAACATTCATGTACAAGTTTTTGCGTGGACATATACTTTTTTTTTTCAGGAGATATCAGGGATTGAACCCAGGACCTTGTACATGTGAAGAAGTTGCTCAGCCTCTGAGCCACACCTGCTCCCCATATGCTTTTACTTGTTTTGGGTATATACTTAGGAGTGTAATTGCTAGGTCATATGGTAAATCTATATTTAACATTTTGAGGAACTGCCAGATTGTTTTCCAGTGTGGCTTCGTTCCCACCAGCGGTGAATGAGGATTCCAATTTCTCTACATCCTCACTGACACATGTTATTGTTCATCATTTTTATTGTAGCCATCCTAGTGGGCGTGAAGAGGCATCTCAATGTGGTTTTGATTTGCATTTCCCTAATGGATAATAATGTTGCACATCTTTTCATGTGCTTATTGGAGATTTGTCTATCTTTGGTGTAGCTGCATGATTGAGGAAAGCATTTAACCCTTCCGAGCTTCAGTTTTCCACCAGGTAACTGGCACAGTGATAAAATTAAACCAGGCAATGAAACTAGAGTCTCTGACCCACAGTACACACTCCACGGAGAGGACCTCCCACACCACTGATTCCGGAACATCTCAACCCAGCTAGGCTGGAACCTCATCCCCAGAGTTCCCTTTCCTGTGTGGTTCTGGGTCAGGATTGGCCACAAGAGATATCTGTGAGAGATTTGGGTGGTGCAAGTGGCACAGTAGCCATTTTGTGCTCTGAAGGCAGGGGCAGGGCTCTGTGGCAGCTCACACATGCTGCTGCTCCGCTGCCTCCATTTGCTGGTGCGGGGCACGCGAGGACCTGTGGATCCTACAGCAACTGCCAGCTCTCCTCCTTCCACTTCTCCAAGCCCTTGCCAGGTGCCTGTGCTCCTCCATGGCATGGAAGTTGGATGGGAGACAGGCTCAAGTTCCAGTTAATTCTCTCAGCTCTTTGCTCTTCTCTACTTCACATCCACCTTTCTTTCCTTCCTGACCTCAGGTCTGGTCCCAAAGTATTGCACCCTCCCTTGTTGATTTCTTAAACACTGCCCACACCCCTGTAAAAGGTTCCTTTTTAAATTACTTTGTTTAGGTGCTGTCTGCCTCCTGCCAGGACACCAGGTCATCACTTCTAAGGTTGGACCCTAAACCTCAGCTGATCATACCCATTATGGGAGCAACAGCGATTTACTTTTGGGAGAATCTTTCTTGTAAAAGAGTGTCGTCTTCTGAAAATGCAAAGGGGTCCTCTGCAAAGGAAAGTCAGCTCATCTTAGCAGCCTCTGCTGACCACAGCATGGCACGGAGACCAGAGCAGGTGGTTTGATGCCACAGATTCCAGAAGCTTCTCAGCAACTTTGGGGACATAACTTGAAGTCACTCTGGGCACTTTGGGTACCTCCACTAGGGGCATGAAGACAGGCCGTCCTGTATTCTACTTTGGGGTTTGGGGGGAGTGATGAGTCATCTCACACTGCACTCAGGCAGTCTTCCAGGGAAAGACTCTCTTGCTAGCGGGGGGGCCTGGGTGAGGGCTGGGAGGCAGTCACTGGCCCAGAGTCCAGTTCAACAGAAATCTCTGACTCGCCTCCTGAGTTAGGTGGGACTCCTTAGCCAACTACACTTGCTCTCTCTTGGTCCCTCAAGGCCACCAGACCCTTCGTAGCTGGTTGTCCATGTGGAAACTTTGGCTACAGCCTGACAGGACTCTTCCAGACAGGACCATGTCAATCATCCCTCCTTCTTTATTTTCATACTTAGAATCTCCAGAAATACTCTCTTCCTAGGCCTCAAATTTAGGCCCATCTCCCCCAATTTAAACTTCTACCTCCTGCCCTTCACTCCATCCTTGCTACCATTTTTCTGCTCTCATTGTCACTTCTGCCCTTAGTTGCATTCCTATTTCCTTGCCCATTGTTTATGAGGACCAGCCCCTCCATTCCACCATGGCTGGATCCTCCCCAAGCGGCATTGCATGGGCAGGAAACACTTGCTTTTAGACCCGCGCACAGCAGATCATGCTTGTCTCTTGCTAAAGAGCCAGTGCAGCAGCCTGCAGAGGGAGGGCTGTTCATTGTCCCGGGGCCTTTATCACAACTGACACAGAGTTCAGGGTTTCTGCCAGCCAGGCTATTTCCTAATGTGCTAGAGGGGTGTGCACTTCACATGCCTAGAGAGGCCCCCGATTTATGGGGTTTTAAGATCAACACAAGGTCAGAGGAAAATTGGCTGACCCACTGGGAGTCCAAAGCTATTTCAAATAAAACAGGCAGAGAAGATGGAGATCTTTGAAAAGGTAATTTCAGATTTACTGTCTGATGTTCCATCTTCTAAAAATAGGCAATCTCCTGGGCTCTGACCTTGGCTCTCCCTTTGTGTTATCTCCTTTGGAACTCACTGAGTAGATGTTTCTATGCAAAATTTCTACCTGCCTGCTACAAAGCTTCTTTTAGAAGTCATAGCACACTTAAAACATAGCATAACCCTAATTGAACTCATTCATTCGTTCATTCATTCATTCACTGTGTTCAGCTCATCATCATCTCCAAACCGTTCTCCCACCTGAGACATTGGCACTGCTGTTTTCCCCTCACTCTGGCTCCGAACCTTCCTAGCCTTCGTTATTCTCATCCCTTCTATTTCCTGCCCCCAGCAGCCTACAACCTCCAGCTCTCTGCCAACAGGTCTCTGCTTCCTGGTTCTCCCTGCTCCAGTCTAGGCTCAGACCCGAAGCCCAAGTTCTTTGAAGTGCAGCTCTGAGCCATCTGTCTCTGCTACAAGCCTTCAGGTCATTAATGTGAAGATGTGGAAAACTCCATTTCATTCACTCTGCATCTGATATTTCTTGAGTACCTATTATGTACTGGACATTATGTTGGGGCAGGGGTGAGAACTGTAACTATGAACAAGCCCCTCAGGGACTTACAGTTCAATAGGAGAGAGAAGAACATGAAACTACAACACAGGGTGAAATATACCGTGACAGAGTATACTCTGGGACCACAAATAAAGGTACCGACCCCAGACTCAGAGAGTCAGGGGACCCCCACGTTCCACCCCACTTGTAGGTTCAAGTCCCTATTCCCTTGCATGGATTCAAGTGTCCATATCTGGCCAAGCTTTCCAGCACTTTCCAGGCCAGGGCCTTAGTCTCCTCGCATGTCCCATGAATCACCCACAGAAGATTCCTTCTCTTTCCAAACAGACAACACCCTCCTACTTCCAAACATTTTTATTTGTTCTTCTTTTTCTTTGGATTATCCTCATTCTTTACCTCCACATGAGTCTTCAGGAGGCATGGAAACACTGCCTCTTCCCTGAAGCCTCCCTGGTATCCACATTCAGACACAATCTCTCCTTTTCTGTCCCTATCTCATGTACATGGTAAACTGTGGTGGTCTGTATAGTAATTTGTCCCACTGACCCCAGTGGGGGAAGTGACCACATTTTGCTCATCTTTGAGAGCCCAAAGGACCTAGCTCCCATGGTGCCTTGGGTACAGTAGGTGAAGATGAGTTAGGAAGAGGCCCGATGGGTATGAAGCACCAGTGACACACACAACACACTGTTGTGTGTCCACTGCCTTATGGTAGTGAAACTCCCTGCTGACTCATCTGCTCCCTCACTAGTCTAGGAGAAAGTCCACGGCAAGGCTCATTCATCTCTGTCCTCGGGGTCCTGGCCAGCACCTGTGGGTCCTCAGTACACATTCCCTACACCCAACCAAGAGCTAATATTTCCAAGTCTTGCACTTTACCATACATAATCTCTAGCATGCCTATGTGAGAGACTCAACTAAAGCTATTGCATGAATAATCATCTTTCTTACGCGTTCATTTGGTGAAGGAGAGTTGGCTTTCTTCTGGGCTCATTGCTCGCTGCCATCCTTCTCAATGCACCCTCCGTTTCTCCACCAGCTGGCAGACCTTCGCCTCCTAACCCAGTTCTGTTTGGACTGGCCACCAGCCCAATCCACACGACCTTCCATCCCTCCCCAGCTCTTACACTCGGGCCCCTCACCTTGATTTTGCTCTGGAGAAAGTTTAAGTGGCTGGTTTCTGTTATCTTGATCAGTGTTTTTATTTCACATCTTAAGATATTCTGCCGTGAATTCTGACTTCACTGGGGGAGGGGAGGGAGCTGGAAAGAGGATTGTTGGTGATGGCTATATTTTATTATGTGTGATGGTCATGGGTTAGACATGCAGTTTGTCAAGCTGGAGACCGGGGGGGGGGGGGGGGGGGGGGGGGGGGGGGGGGGGGGAGAAGGACACTGAATACCATAAAGTCACAGTGCAAAATATTTTTCAAGGATACTTCAAAGCCGTTTTCCATGGTGTCTTGCCTTGACCCCGTTTCACACTGGCAAAGCATAAACTCAAATTAAAATAAAAATACCAGGCCAGCTCCATTTAGCCCATCGTGCTGCTGGGCTAAAAGTGACCGCTTTTTTTAAGTCACCAAATGCAAACATTCCAAGATTTATTTTCCTTGCTTATAATTTTTCTGCCTTTCCACTGGTGGGCTGTTTATTTCTAATAATTTGGTAGGAAAAAGCATTCGCTCATACCAGTGGAGGTCTTATATGCCAAGCTGCAAACCAGAACACATTTTACTGCGGAATAAAACCCCTGGAAAACAGGCTCCAGGGGGCCCGCTGACGGCAAGTTTACAAGCGTAGTACAATTGACGCCATTATAATTAGTTTCCCCCCAAAGTCTTATTTTTCAAGGCAAAGATCTGAATCTTTCCCTTTACACATGAATATCTCTGGACTAGAGCAAAAACATTATGGAAGGTGAGTCATAGACCGGCTCTGGACTTTAAAGACTACGCAGATCCTATAAATCTAACCCACATTCTTTCACTGGGAATGACTGACTTTTATGAAAACTGAGGATTGTAAATCAGAAAACTAAATAGCTTACTTTGCAGCAGATAAACACAGATTTATGTATTGATGGAGCTCGAACTTAACCCTTTCCTGGGGCCACAGAGGACTAGGGGTGGGATGTTTCTTCCCAAAGCTGGGATTTAATCATGATTAAATCCTGGATTGAATCATTAACGCCTCATCCCTCGGATCCAACTCTACCTGGCGCAAACTGAGCTTCCAGGAGAGGCACCTGGTTATGCTAACGGCCAGTCTCCAACTTGAACACAGCAGCTAACCCAGAAGGGCTTTCTCATTGGGTGTTGGTGGGTGAGCTTGCCAGTGTGAGAGTGTGGCCTCTGACAAGCCACCAAACTTCCCTGGGCCCCAGCCATGAGTCTCATCCACAAAATGCGGCAGCCCACCTGTTGTAAGGACTAAATAGGATGATTATGGCAAGTGCTTAGAACAGAACCTGCCCAGGGTACCAAATATATACATTTCTCAATTAAATGTACTAGATACATATAACATTTTTTTTAATCAAAAAATATGTTACACAATATATTTGATTCATAGTAACACATTCATACAGTATTTGTCCTTTTGTGTCTGGCTTGCTTCGCTCAACAAATGTCCTCCAGGTTCATCCATGTTGTCATATGCTTTATGACTTCATTTCTTCTTACAGCTGCATAATATTCCATCGTGTGAATAGACCACAGTTTGTTTATCCATTCATCTGTTGATGGACACCT
>JAQZBX010011860.1:0-42075 GCA_029593785.1 Cabassous unicinctus
TTTTTTTTTATTTAAATTTAATTCATTAAATTTAATTACCCATATGTGGCTTGCGGCTACTTTATTGGACAGCATAGCCCTAGATGATCCATAAACAGAATAAGGGTTGCCAGAAATGTAAGCATAAAGCAAGGGCCTTCTTTTCCTGAATTGTTCATAAGTTTGATTCAAACATCTTTGTTTTCTGTGGAGACCTGGTAACTATGACTGGTTAAAGAAATAACATGTCAGCTGATATATCAATACAGCGAGAACACGGAGCTAATTAAAGGGTCAAAGATAAGAAGCATGTAGTCCTCTGGTATTTTAGAAGGTCCCTGAGGCCAAGTTAAATTCAAGCTCACATGAAGCATGATTCAGTACACAGATCAGAGCTGCAAAGGTCCTTACCAGCACCCCCAAAGCATTTCTCCACTAACCAAATGTAAAGCTGCTTATACAATACAGACTGAACATCTCTGCGTTTATCTTCATTTTTTTTCCCCAGAAATTCAGAGTTCTGCAAGCCTTTTCATGTTTTAGACACACTAATGTCTTGGTCACTTAGGCCTTTCCACTATAAATGAAAGTCATGTACCACCCATATCTGAAGAATAATGCCAGACTCCTTCTTAGCTGCCCCTGTAATATGGTTTAATTATGATGACTGAACTAATAGGCTGACATCATAGACTTTTACAGGCTGACCCCATGTCATCCTGATGTATCATTTTGCACCAGTTCAGTGCTGTAAATCAATTTAAGATCTCAAGCAGGTTGAAAAGGCTGGTAATGATGCTTTCTCTGCCGTCTCTTGAGACTCTGCATTATACACAACTTACATTATTTATAAAGCCTCAATGATGCTTCCATTAGCCTTTAAGACTACACAAATGAGATCTTTTGTACACACACAACTTGGCCTTGATTATTTAGGCTACTGCAGCTTAAATATGCTCCTCTAAGTACATTCAAGTTTATCCCTTTTCCATCTACCAAGTTATTAAATTTTATCTTTAACCCAGAATTACTAGAAATCAAAATCAGAAAGTGCAATTTCGTTTTTAACTAATAAATGTATTTAGGAAAATAACTCATTCCCTCTTAATGCTTTATCTGACCTTCAAAGAAAAAAATAAGCATTTAAATTCCAAAAGGTGTTGAGAGTAACAGTTTTAATTGCCTAAAAATGGTCATTTCTCTAAAATGCAGAGGTCACCAGCTCTTCAAGGGTATAAAACCAAAGGATACTGCAAAAGGAAAAATGTATTTAGTTACATACCTATGATCAGAGGGGTCAAAACTAAATCAAGGACAAATCCCTACCCTCGGAAGAAATCTGATCCTGCCTGAATACTCTAGAGGATCACCCACCTCCAGAAAATCATCTCTCACAACCCTGGTTACAGTTTCCTAAGAATTGCGATGTTACACAAATGGTACATCCCCTGCACAGAAATATCAAATAACTGCAAATGGGAAAGAAGAAGGGAAAGAGAGAACAAAAACTTTTATCACTACAGGATATGTAGGCCTTACACCAACCCTGAGGCAAACATATTTATACTCACTGAAAATGATGGAGCATTTCAAATGCTGAAGCAAAACTTTGGTTCTGCCTGATTCCTTCTAAATAGCGGTTCCAATATAGCCCACCTAATCTCCATTAAAATTTAAAGTGGCAATTATGAACAAGGTGAAAAAATGAACACAGGCAGAAAACAGGTTTCTCATTGTGTTACTGAAGTGTAGACATGTTAGCCACGACAATTAGAGCAAGAGATGAAATAAAGGCATTCTGTGATTTAGGAGCTGAGTTTCAGCAACAGGAAGACAGAAAGGCTACTTCTGTGTCATTCCACATACTTTGAAACTCAGATACAATGGAAAGAAAAGAACATGGATGGATAAAAAAAAAAAAAAAAAAGGCCGGTTGTCATAGCACTCACGAAAACGAAGCTTTCCTCAGGAGACGGTTCTGAGACGGGCCTCAATTTTCAGAGGGAAGCGCCTTACTGGTTATTTGGCACGGTGGAGTTAAAAATCGCATGCGCCTCAAAATAAACAAAAGCCGCAGCTACCGAAGTTGTAACATTCGGCAGGCATTTGTTCCTGCCCCCTTTCTAAAATACATCAAGGAAACACTCTCCCTTTAAGCCTTCATATATATTAAGCAACTAGAAAAACAAGCCCACGTCTGTCTCGCTCACACCTACCACCCCCACCGTCCTACAGAAACTCCGAGAAATACTAACAAAGACCCGGAGCAGGGTAAATGGGCAGTTGTTGAATATCGAATTCACAAATATACATGCAATGAGGCAATCGAATCCCGTAAAGGGAAAGGAGCGAGACGACACTTGAGGACTCAGGGGATGTAAGCGGAAGAGAAATAAAGATTAACGCGCCGCCAAACCTATGAATAAATTAAGAGGGAATTTCGGTGCGAACTTTCCTTGACCTCAACCCCAAAGTGGCTTGTTGGGGCAGAGAAGGCAACACGTCTGGGATGCGGAGGGACCCAGAGCACCGGGTGTCTTCCTCCAGCGAGACCCGCTTCGCGAGGCGCCCAGTACGTAAAGAGCAACGCCCGCGTCTGTCCCCAAACTCCCGCAAAGGGTCGCCCCGGGCCGGCGCGGGACACAATGGGCCCGCGGGGCGCGCGGTCGGCCTCCGCTGGGTTGCAGAAAGGGAAAGAGAAACCAGGAGCGGGCGGAGGGGGAGGGCGGCCGGAGAGGCTGAGGGCGAGGCTCGGGGGCCGAAGAACAGCGGTTTCTCCACGACAGCAGACCCAACAAAGACGCGAGGTGAACCCCGGCCGAACCCTGCCCCGCCAGCTGGGCGCGAAGGGAAGAGGAGGTGGCAGGTTCGCTCCTGAAAGCAGCCGGGAGGCGCCATCATGGGAGGGAGGAGGGGGGTTCCCGGTCCGCCCCACGCGGGGAAGAGTCCCTTAGCCTCCTAAGCCCGCGCCGCTGGCCTCGCACCACCGCCGCGGCCCCCGTGGGCCCGCGCCCGCTCCGGCTGAGGCGGCGGCAGCGCTGGGAAGCCCGGGGCGCAGAGAGGAGGGCGCGGACGCGGTTAAGGGGAAAGTTAGGTTCGGGTCTGTTTCGTTTTACCGAGTTGGCGGCACGCCCGTCCGCGCGGGCGCACGAATGGCCGGACAAGCGGCCGGACGAGCGGAATCGCCGCGGCCCGGGTCCCGCCGGCCCGGCGCTGCGCCGCGCTCCGCTCGCAGGATCCCTGCCCGCGCCTCGGCCTGGGCTGAGCCGCTCGGCCTCGCCTTCCTCCACCCGCCCGCCAGCTCGTTCGCGGAGCCTGGATTGATCTGGTCGCGCTGGCGTCAGGGAGTCGGAGCCGCCCAGCCTCCACTGCTCCACTGCCAATACCCGGCGATCTCGCCCGCTCGCTCGCTCGCTCACTTGCTCACACGCGTACACGCGCGCCGCCGCCGCTGCCGCCGCGCGACCAGGGATCCTCTCCAAATTCCCGGACAAGCCCGGCGCGAGCGCAGCGCCGCCCGGGCCAGCGGACGCCGCGAGGGAGCGGCCAGAGTTACCTCCCCACCGCCCCACCCCCTCGCCCGGTTTATTCCTAGGAGAAAAAACAATGCATTCTGGTCTTCCTAACCCGGCCTGCTTTAGCCCGTTGGAACGGACTTGGTGCATTAGCTGCTAGGGAAGTTCGGTGTTCAGTGTGTTCTTTTTTGAAATGTTCATTAACACAGCCACCGAGCCCACCGAGCTAAAAACGTGGAGAGCATTTCTGACAATTTTCTTCCCATACATTTTTCATAGCTCCCTCACTCACTCTCCAGTGATTTGCAGGCCCCCAGAAGTTGCAGGTACCCAGAACTGAATAGCCAAGTAACTATTCCATGTGCTTACATCAAGCCCTAAGTCAGATGTGTTTTGTGCCAATTCGGGATCCAATGATTAGAATAGGTAACCTTGTTGCTCCAAATAATGACATATGCCACAAAAGAGATCTTTTTAGGACCCTAAATTGTCCGATTTCTACAATCTTTTAGATGACGCCAACCCCTAAAAACAAAAACAAACACGCTCTCATCTTTCTGATCTGCATAGATATTGGAAATACCTTTTCACAAGTCAACTTTTCTCTTGGCAAACTCCCTGGATGATGGCATGAAATCTTCAATAATTACTATAATGTTGAGTTATGCTTAGAGAAGAATAAATATTCTGAGCAATTTCACGTGAACCAAAGAAATTGTTACCTTTATAATATAAAGAAAATACCAAGAACCATCATAAATTAACAGTACTTTAGATCCTCTTAAGTCATTTTAAATTTCTTCTTAATTATTTATTATTTCTGCATTCCATTTTTAATTATTTAAAGGAAATACAACAAATCCCATAAAGCTCATAAAATGCTGTTTATAAATTAGATGTCAGACTATTTCTGCTAATTAAGTTTCTTTCTTTGTTAAATATTTGAGGATGGGGAGCAGATGTGGCTCAAGCCGTTGAGTACCTGCTTCCCATTTGGGAGGTCACAGTTTGGTTCCAATGCCTCCTAAAAACAAAAACAAACAACAAGCAAACGAAAAAGCCAACTCAGGGGAGCCGATGTGGCCCTGGCCCTGGTACCTTTAAAAAAATAAAATAAATTTGAGGATATGTTAGGCAATTCTTGGGCTTCATCTTATTTTTCCTATCAGTAGGGATCACTCTTCCAACAGTAGAGCTGATCACTTTCTGCTCCTTGAAACAACAACCAGAGTGAAGGGTGTTTTAAGTTCCGGTCACATCAGGTCACTCCTGGGTTCAAACCCCTTCTTTGATAAATAAACAGTGGTATATCCATACAATGAAATATTATTCAGCCATAAAAGGAATGAAAGTACTGATACATTCTACAAAATAGATGAACCTTGAAAACATGCTAAGTGAAAGAAGCCAGTCACAAAAGATCACGTAGTGTATGATTCCGTTCATATGGAATGTGCAGGATAGGCAAATTCATAGAGACAGAAAGTAGATTGATGGTTGCCCAAGGCTGGTGGGATGGAGGCTTGGGAAGTGATAGTTAAAGGGTATGGGGTTTATTTTGAGGGTGATGAAAATGTTCTAAAATTAGTTTATGGTGATGGTTACACAACTCTGTAAATACACCAAAGACCACTGGATAAGACACTTTAAATGGGTAAATCATATGTTATGTGAATTATATCTCAATAAAGTGTTTTGGTTTTTTTTTTAATAAAAAAGATATGATAACGAAATGCAGTGCACTATTGGATCCTGGGTTGGGGGGAAAATTCTTAAAATGACTTTACAAAGCTGTTGTTGTTTTTTAACATATAATTGCCTTTCTTGGCACAGTCTTACTAGTCCCAAATGGTAACTATTAATATGACACATGCTTTAAATTTTGATTTTGCCCATTTAAAATGGCAAATTTAATAAATATTGTGTTCTGATTGCTCCACTGATTGGCTGTTTCCCCATCTCTCTCTCTCTCTCCTTTGGCCCTCACACACTTTATATCCTTTTCCCTGCACGGCTGTGGATGTTTCACTTATCATTACCTAACTACTTACCTAGCCAGAAGAGCAGGACTTTTGAACTGTTCTGTTCATTGGTATAGTCCCTGTGTCTAGAACAGTGACTGGCACCTAAAAGGGGTTCACTAAATCCCTGTTGACTGAATGAATGAATGCATGATGAATGAATGAAGAACTGTTCTAATCACAGAGTGTACAGTGATGAACATAACAAAAATCTCTGCCTTCATCGGTAGAGACAAACAATGAATAAATACACAAATGTGGTAGGCGGTGGTACATGTGATTGAAAAAGCAGTTAGAGGAATAGGGGAGGTAGTTATTTCTACAGGGGCAGGAAAAACCTACTGACAAGGGGTCCTGAAGGAAGTGAGGGACCACACCACCCCATCTGTGGGGAGACGTTCCAAGCAGAGGGGAAAGGAAGTGCAAAGACCTTGCAGCTGAGTCTACACCACCCACTTAAGGAAGAGCTAGGAAGCCAGTGCCCCTGTAGCACAGAGAAGCTAGCTCAAGGAGGAAAGGCAGAGTGTGGGGGCTCAGGGCTCACAGGCTGGTGGCTAGGAGGTGGGAACACAGGAAGTGCTCTTCTCACTGCTCTCTTACCACTCTTCCAGCTTTTGGAGCATGGAGAGGGAGGAAGAGATGTTGGAGGTTAGAACAGAGAGGAGCAGGTATGAAAGAGTCATCGTCAGAGAAAGCATAAGCACGAGAGGGAATGAACTAAGGAAATGTGGTAGGATTGCCAGGCAGCGTCATTTAGTGCCCATTTGAGGTTAGTGGTCATGAATGTAAAGTGAGAGCAGTCAGTATGGCTGTGGCTTTTTCTCCAGCCTAATGGGGCAGAGGTGGATTTACCTAGGGCTGGGTTTTTGCAGGTGGATGTGAAGGAGGGAAACAGGGCCAGAGACTCCAGGCTATGGGGGACTGGGAGAAGCAGGGAGGTGAAGGCATGAGGGGGTAGATGATGGGAAGGTGATAGGATCAATGGATTGAAGGTCCCAGTGGGGCCCACGCATTACTGGAGTTATGGTACTAGAGGTCGCAGCTAGAAGGTTGGGAAGCTGTCTGTAGCTGTTGGTCAATTTAATGTAATTATGAATTCCAAAAATAAAATTGGATCATGCTTGTAAACTGATTTGTTAATCTGGGCATGATTAAGTTATGATTAGGGTGTTGACTGGGCCACGTCAGTAGGGCATTGAGCCCCACCCCTTGGTGGGTGGGGAATTGAATATAAAAGGCAAGGCAAAGAATATAGTTGAAGCGTTTTTGAGAAGTAGTTTTGATATTGGAGAGAAGGCCCCGGGGGAAGAGAAGCGAGCCGTTCGTCTGATGGTCTACAGCTGACCTTGTGAAGGAACCAGAAGAGCTTAGCCTGGAAAGAAACGCAGCCCCGGGAAGAGAGGAACCCAGGAAGCCTGAACCATGGCAAACGTTGGCAGCTGTCTTGCTCCAACACGTGGCAATGGACTTTGGTGAGAGAAGAAACTTAATGCTTTATGGCCTGGTATCTGTGGACTTCTACCCCAAATAAATACCCTTTATAAAGACCAACCCATTTTTGGTATTTCACATTAGCACCCCTTTGGCTGACTAATACACCATCTGAGAATGGGATGCTTGAAATTTATATTATGGAGCTGGGAAAGTTTTGAGTAAAGCCAAGATCTAGGAATGTGACCAGAGAAAGTGGATAACTGAGGTAAGGAACAGGATAAGAGCCTCAGAAAAAGGGAGGTGTCAAGGAACTGAAGGCAAATTAATTGTGCTGTTTAATCAATTTATTAAAAAATCATCTACTAATAACTTACTGTAAGGTGAACTCTCAAAATTGGCTGCAAATTTTATATGTGCACAATATGAATGTAAAAAAACATGTGTTTTAAGGTATGGTTCTACTCATTAGGAATATAAATGTAAGTATCAACCTCCTCAGCAAACATCCAGGAACCAGTTTCTCTGGAATATACCCCCGAAGGATCACTAGTGTGGTATTCAGCACGTTAAGAAGAAATGCTGCAGTGATAACTGTGGTGGGATAAAAGTAAAAATTGTTGATTTTTGTTGCTGAAATATCCTTTTTCTCTCATCACACCCCTTCTGCCAAAGAGCTTATATCTATTTGTAATTATCAATGTATATATGTAATTATCAATGTATATATGTAATTATCAATGTAGAGTTCCTCAAAAAGTCAAATATAGAATTACTGTATGACCCAGCAATTCTAAGGTATACAGCCAAAATAACTGAAAACAGGGACTCAAATAAATGTATGTACACACATGTTCCTAGTAGCCCTATTCAAAACAGCCAAAAGTTGTAAACAACTCAAATGCCCACCAATGGATAAACAAATTACGGTCTATACATAAAATGGAATCTGATTCAGCCATAAAAAGGCATGAAATATACATTCTATGACATGGATGAACCTCGAAAACATTATGCTAAGTGAAAGAAGTCAGACCCAAAAGATCACATATTATATTATTCCATTTAAATGAAATATCCAGAATAGGTAAATCCATAGAGATAGAAAGCAGATTGGGTGGTTGCTAAGGGAAGGGGAGAAAGAAGAAGGGGGAGCAACTGCTTAATGGGTTGGGGTTTCCTGCGGGAGATAAAAATGTCTTGGAGCTAGATAGAGGTGGTATTTGCAAAACTTTATGAATTACTAAATGCCACTGAATTGTTCACTTTAAAATGGTTAATTTTATGTTACGTGAATTTCACCTCAATAAAAAAATTAATGAAAAAGTAAATGTTTTTAGGCAAGTTGTGAATATCCAGTGGGAAGGTCCCTCCAGCCTTTTAAATACAAAGTGGGTGGGACCTGGATCTCTGTCCCCTTTGCATGCCCAAAGTTTGCACAGACCTGTCACAGTACACACTCAAATATTTGCTGAAGGGATAAATCTCTAGTACAACTGTTGTGAACATTCATATTGTTATTTTTCCTTCAAGTACGGCATTCTTCACAAGTCA
Source organism: Cabassous unicinctus (assembly GCA_029593785.1). Lineage (NCBI taxonomy): Eukaryota > Metazoa > Chordata > Mammalia > Cingulata > Chlamyphoridae > Cabassous > Cabassous unicinctus. The sequence continues at coordinate 8,501 of JAQZBX010011860.1, forward strand.
ATTGCAAATCTGAAGATAAATTCTAGGAATTTGCAAAACATTGTTAGCCGCCCTTTTTCTAAGAGTTTGTTAACAATCTGCACACTACAAGCTCTGTGTGAAAATTTTATGGTAAACATTGTGGTGACAAAAGTATTATTTTATATTAATTTCCAATGTTTCTGAAATTTATGGGACATTCTACAGTCTTCATTTAACAGAATTATTCTCTGGGACCATGTATTCAGCCAAAGGGATGCTGATGCCGTACTTGAAAGTACCAGAACTCTGTTGGATTTATAAAGGGTATTTATTTGGGGTAGAAGCTTACAGTTATCAGGCCCTAAAGAGTCCAACTCAAGGTACCGTAAGAGGTACTTTCTCACCCAAGTCTGTTGCCACATGTTGAAACAAGATGGCTGCTAATATCTGTGAGGGTTCAGCCTTCCTCTTTCCTCTTAAGGCTCCATGGTCCCAGCATGGTCCCAGTCTTCTGATCTCAGCTGTAGGGTGGAAGGCTCGTTTCTTTCCGGGCTCAGCAGCTCTGGTCTCTTCACAAGGTCAGCTATAAACTATCGGGTGAAGGGCTCATCTCTCACCCCAGGGCTGCAGGATCAAAGCTGACAAGTTCTCTCCTCTTCCAGGTCTATGGAGCTATCTCTCTTCCTCTGTGTTCTTCTGTGTATCTATCTCTGTGTTCTCCTTGCGTGAGTGCCTGTATATATATAGCCCACAAAGAGGGTGGGGACTCAAACTGAGTCGCCCTAATGACATGGTTGAATCAAAGCCCTAATCTTAACATAATAATTTAATCAAAGGCATCTCAGCTGAATCTAATACATTCAAAAGGTATCATGCCTAGAGGAACAGACCAGTTTACAAACATAATCTCTCTTTTAGGATTTCATGAATAATCTCAAACTGTCACCACATTTCCAGTCAAAGTCAGGCAGTATTTGCAAAGGCTAGTCACAGGCCCTCAAGGACAAGTCCCTCCTCCATTTTCCTGCCACACAGAACTTCAATGTTCTTTTCCCCCAAAACCTCACAGTGACTCTTAATGCTACTGAAATCCTGATTTGTAACATTTTAATAGCAATCTTCCTTCTTATCTGACCTCTATTACTCAGCAAGAACTAACAAAGTCTGACCCTTCATTTTATGAGCTTACTACTTGTTCAAATTGTATCCAAATTTACAAATGTTTGAACCACTAGTCTGTGCCAGCTATGGTCTTGAGCTAAACTATTAAACTTTCCTTTCCCCACCAGTTACATCTCATAGGGCAAAGTTTCCATTGGTTCCTTCCTTTCACAAGAAACTCACGTGCTACTTTCAACTCTCTCCTGTCCTACCTCTCCCATGTCCGAGTTACGGTGATCTCAAGCCTCCATTGCTAGGGTAGTCTCCCACCTCTCCTCCAGTCCTCCCTATCATTCCAGTTGCAGAAGCAATCCCCTTAAAGGAGTGGTTTGATCATGTGACTCTCCTGCTCAGGAAAGTTCAGTGGGTTAGCAACGCTTCCCAATCAACTTTAACTCCAAGGCCTGGTACCCAAGGTTCCTCAAGGTTTGACCCCAACCCACCATTCTCTCCTGGTCTCCTCCACATTCCCACGCACAAACACTGGCAAATTTGCAACAGCTATCCCCCCAAAGCACTTAAATGTTAATTGTTCATACTGGGTATATGATCCCAGCATCTCCAATTTTCAAAATCCTACCTATTCTTTAAGGTCCAAGATTATCTCCTAGATATTAAATAAACAGTTTTATATTTTAAAGCTGGGAGAGATGGTATGTTAATTTCCTAGGGCTGCCATAACAAAGAACCACAAACTTGGTGGCTTAAAATAACAGAAATTGAGAAGCGGATGTGTTTTAGCGATTGGGATCCTGTCTACTGTATGGGAGGCCCCAGTTCGATTCCCGGGGCCTCCTGGTGAAGGCAAGCTGGCCCACGCCCCACGGAGAGCTGACAGCCCATGCCGCGGACAGCTGGCACTGCAAGATGACACAACAAAGCTAGATGCAGAGGAGAGACAATAAGAGATGCAGCAGACTGGGGAGATGAGGTGGCTCGGGCGTCTAAGCGCCTCTCTCCCACACCAGAGGTCCCAGGATCGATTCCCGGTACCACCTAAAGAGAAAAGCAGATGCAAAAAGCACATGGCAAATGGACATAGAGAGCAGACAGCGAGCACAAAGCAGCAAAGTGTGTGTGTGTGTGTGTGTGTGTGTGTGTGTGTGATAAATAATTAAAATAAACTTTAAAAAGAATAATAACAGAAATTCATTGTTTGACAGATCTGAAGGCTCGACGTCTGAAGTCAAGGTGTTGCCAGGGCCACAGTCCCTCTGAAACCTGTAGGGGACACCCCTTCCTTGCCTCTTCCTAGCTTCTAGTGGTTTTCCGTGATCCTTGGCATTCATTGACTTGATGCTGCAGCACCTCAGTCTCTGCCTCCGTCGTCAATTGGTATTCTCCCCTGGTGCGTCTCTGTTTCTTCTCCCCTTCTTATAAGGACACCAGTCACATTGGATTAAAGGCCCCCTCTAATCCAGTATGACCCTCATCTTAACTAATTTTACCTGAAACAACCCTAGTTCCAAATAAAATCACATTCTGAGTTATTGGGGTTTAGGACTTCAACCTATCTTTTGGGGGAGGGGAGTCACAATTCAACTCATAATAGATGGGTTTATTGAGTTCAAAATTCTCATTTTAACAAAGGAAGAAAATGAGGTCTGTAAAAAGTAATTTGACCCAAAACTAATAAATGGCAGAATCGGGCCGATTCTAGGTCTCCTAATCCAGGGAAATCTCAGCTACATAATGAAGCCTGTTGCTAGAGATCTTCTCTGCTCCCGTTCCCTCTTTCTGTGCCCTGTACACTCGGTTTGTATCTATTGCATTTCACATACTACTTACCATTTGACCCATCAATTATACATGGTGAGGCCCATAAGTACATCACAGAGATGGATGAGTTATGATAGGCCTTCTGTCCCTCAAAAAGCTAGTTCTTTCCCTTCACTGACAAAACAGTTTGGCACTAATCTCACTAAAAGAGCCTCATTCGAGTGCTGTTATGCGCCACACTCATAAAAGCTAGAATATATTGAGTATTTGTTTAGCAATGCTAAACATCTACACAGCAGCATCTCATTACACTCTCAGAACCTTCCCATAGTGTAGATGCCACTAGCCTCAACTTGTGGATAATAGCAGTGCCTGTTGAGTAGGCTCTGTGTGGAGTAATAATAATAATAATAATAATAATAATAACAACAATAGTAAAAATAGCTAACAGTTATCTATGGCTTACTATGTGCCGGATATTGTTTTGAGCATCTTACATTTGGTTATTAACTCCTTTATCATTCAAAATAACCCTATGAAGTGGTAAAATGTTAGCTCCATTTTATAGATGAGGAAACAAGCACAAAGAAGTTAAGTGACATGCCCAAGGCCACACAGTAAATATGTTGATGCCTCTAAAGGGTTTTACATGATATAGATTATATTGTGTATGCTAAATAAAGGTATCCAATATAATATCACTGAATTTTCATAGTGCTGTGCTAAGAATAAGATTTCTGCCTCCAAGACAAGTATCAGTCTCACAACAATAGAATATTTAGTGGATTAGTCACTTTTTAAAAGTTTTAATGATTGCATGATTTCCAGAAGTAATTCGTATGCACTTTTTACTTCTGGTAGCAATTTCTCTTTACCTGGCCTGTTTCCACTGGCAAGTTTTCCCAAGATGAAGGATAGGCTTTGACTGCATTTAACACAAATCCTAAATAACAATGGCTTAAACAAGAGAGGATTTTATTTTCTCTCTTGTAACAAGAAGACCAGAAGGAATTCCAGGGCTGCTGAGGCAACTCAAGGGTGTCAGGGCCAAGGTCTCTATGGTTCTTTTGGCCTGTCCCTCATTCTTGATTATAAAATGGCTGCTAAAGCTCCATCATCATGTCTGCATTCCAGGCAGGAAGAAAGGAAAGAGCAAAGACAAAAGAATGACCCGAATCTAAACCTCCTTTTAAGGAACTTTTCAGAAAAACAGCACTACCACCACCATCTTTAATAGTCCATCACCATTGTCACAACATATGCCTACATCTTATTGGCAAGAACTGTCATAAGGCCTCCTGTATTTGTGAGGATGGCTGGGAAATGCAATGTTTTTGTTTTTAGTCTGGGCAAATTGCCACCAAAACAAAATGCTATTTCTGCTGGTGAGGTAGAGGGGAGGATAAATGCAGTGATGTGCTCCAAATGGCTCCCCTGGCTAGTGAGCTAATGGTTAAATTTTCAGGTTTTCTGCAAGCTAACCAGCTTGCAATTGGAACATTGCAATTAACTACGTTAGTACCCTGAAATCAGCCAGGGTGTGAGTATTTACACCACAAAAACTGGCAAACACTACAAATCAAGGCGTTTGGTTTGGTTTGGTTTAGTTTGTTTTTTTTTTTTTTGAGAACCCATTGTTAACATTTTCTAGCACAACAAGTAGATACGGATAGGTAACTAGAAGTGCCTGCCACAAAAGGCTTTACATTTGTCAGTTACCTCTGACTATGACAGTTGAGACATGTTAACTCTTTGGCAGGTAATCTTTTGAAGTACCAGGTATATTAATAATCCTCCTCTCTTTATTCCACAAAGGCATTTGGGGTAACAATTTATTTTGGGTTTTATTCTTACCACAGAGAATGTACAAGTTGTTCTTTGGTAGTAAGGTTGAGTGTAAATTTCTATTAGGAACTTTAAAAAGTTTTATTTTAAAAATTCTCTTCTGGTAAGATTCAGACACATTCAGCAAGAGTCTCAATTTAGTATTTGAGGCAATTTGTGAGATTAAGCCATTGCTAAGGAAGTTGCTAAGACAAAACTACTTTCTAAGTGAAGGTATAACTTTAATGAGACATCAAAAATACTTCAAAATAATTTATTCTTCCAAAATTTATTTCTGTAAAAAGAGTAAAGTGGAGCATTTTCTCCTACTGGTGATAAGGAGTCAATGGTTTTTCACTCTCAAAGAGGAGACTCCCAAGACATACCCTTTTCCCTTTTCTTTTGGGCATATGCTTGAAAACACAGCATGGGACAAAAGTAAGAGTACCTTCTGGGAGCGGATGTGGCTCAAGTGGTTGAGTGCCTCCTTCCCACAGGGGAGGTCCCAGGTTCAATCCCCGGTGCCTCGTAAAAACAAAACAAAAAAACCACACACAAACAATAAAACCAACTCAAGAATGTGGCTCAGTGGTTGAGCACCAGCTTCCCACATACGAGGTCCTGGGTTCAATCCCCAGCTCTGATACCTCAAAAAAAAAAAAATAAATAAATAAGAGTGCCTTCCCCTTGGTTTGAGGGGAGCACTAAGAAGAAAAACTTCCAAAACTTAGCACCCAGGGCCAGAAACAGAAGTAAGTCTCAGGGGCTTGTGACTAGATAGACCTAAGAGGTTTTGCCTCCAAGATAAGATTAATGGTATTTAGAAATAAGCACTGAAAACAAATTCATGCATAAATTACAGTTGCGAAATATACCTTAGTTGTTTCTTTTAGAAATCTTGCTTTGTATGACATTAGTTCTTCCGGTTTCCTGAAGGATTCTTCCACTCTGCATCAGCATATAACCTGAGTTATCTCATCTTTCAAAAGAAAGGCTAACGTTGCATTTCTCCACTTGAGACAAGGTGATCAGGTTTTTTTCCAGTTAATCCAGGGATGCTCCACTTTGGCTGAAGCGCGCTAAAGTTTGCATTTTGTTTTTAAGGAGCTCAAACTCCAATTCTGTCCATTTCAAAAACTAAAAATAAAAAAAAATGCTGCAGTTGTGTTGACACCAAAATCCTGGGCTGCTAATTGAAGCACTTTGTTTATAAACCAAAGGAGAGAAAATAAAAAGTAAAGGGATGAGAAGGTTATGGAAGGTCCTGGTCAAAGTCAAAGAACAATATTTATTCACTCAGTGAATGTTTCTAGGGTGCTCACTGCATGCTGGGCACAATTCTCTAGGCACCGGGAGTTACTACAGTGCTCAAGGAGCTTTCACTTTAGGTTATCACTCACATTCCATTTGGGGAGACAGACAATGAAGAAAGGGACACCAGATTGTTAAGATGTGACAATTTAACCTATGGGATAAACCTGGTAGTGTAGAAATAGGCAGGGTGCTGCTTCAGGCAGAGAGGCCAGGGGAGGCGTCTCTGAGGGGAAATCTTTGAGCTGAGATGTGGACAATGAGGGGGATGCTGAAGAAGTTACAGATCATCATTTGTAGATGATCACTAGGAAAGGTAATACAGAGTCATTGAAACATTTTAAGCAGGGGAGAGACAGGATCCAGGTTACATTTTCCTGGCTTCTCTAGAAAAGAGGGAACTATAGGAGGATCAATAGTGAAATTAGGCAGCCCAGTTAAGAGACTGCTGTGGTGGTCAAGAAAAGAGAAGACGGTAGCTTGGACTAGGGGGTAGCGGCAGAGATGGACTGAAGGGGGTAGAATGCTGAAATAAGGATAAATTTTTCTTTTACTGAAAACTTCAAGAGACCCGTGAAGTTGCCTTTTTATAGTGCTAAGGCAGGCTAGATTAGGAATCAATAGACAGATCTGGAACCTGGCAAAAAAAGCGCCACCATTAAACATGTGTCCACAAAGAGCCCACAAGATGGCTGCTGGAAGAATGTGCAAAAACCCCCATTCGGAAGAAGATGTCCTCCAGAAGTGAGGTGAAGCCCTGGAAATCCTCCGGAAGCCTTAGCATTGGTCCCTCCTGGGGGATTGATGGGTGGAATAACCAATCAAAACAGCAAACAACTGGAACTCCTCCCCTGACATTAGCAAAGGGGTGGAATAATTAATGGTTTAAAAGCAAGTGAAAAAGCCAAATCTGCCCTATTCTTGCCTGTTCCCCCCTGCCTGGAACAGCAAGCAAGTAGATCTGGGCATTTTGTAATCTGTAATGGGGAATTGTAGTCTGTAAATCAGCCCTCTTTATCTCTTTTCAGCCCCTTTCCTCTCTACCTGGGACCCATAATCTGTTATTTTCTTCCATTTCTCTTCTCTCCATTCCTTAATAAATCACTGGCCTAACTAAACTGGCTTGCACTTAAAATTCATTTTTTGTAGTTTAACCAAGAACCTAGAGAAAATCTGGCAACAGTGACTTGAGTTCCTGTAAATTTCAGGAAATGTATTTTTTTAAAAGATGTTTGTCACCCATTTATATTTTCCAACCATGCTCCCAAAAACCTTAGGAGATTTCTCTTAAAAAATGAAGGACTACAGAATTTCTTCCCAAAAGCTTTTCTTTTCCTACGGTCTTAACTCTTCTTCTTTGCTGGCTCCTTCCCCCAAACAATAAACATGCTCTAGTATCTGCCATCCTAAAAACACGTACACACAAACAAACATTCCTAAACACACAGAACACAGCCACAGAAATAAGACCGGTTTTATTCCCAAAACCTCTCTAGTTATATCTATTCTTCTATGTCCCTTCTCATCTGTATTTTCTGAAAGAGTAGTCTACACTTCCTATACCTCACATTCACCTATTTGGCTATAACTTGACCTCTATTTGCACCGTGCCATTGAAACTGTTTCTTAGTACCTAGAACTCCTGCAAACTGCTGGGTAGGTTGTATATATACAATCTGGCCTGGCTAAGATTTCACTGACCTTCAAATTGCCAGATCTAATGAATATTTTTGTTTTTAATCTATTGAATGGCTCAGGTTTATTGGACACTCCTAGCTATCCCTTTATTCTCAAAATCTTTGGCTTTGGAAAAGATTGGTAAGCAAACCAAATTTCTATCCCTAGAGAACCAGCTGAACTAACTATGCTATATTTACACAGTGGAGTACTTTGAAGCTATAATAAAACAATTGGGGCTATTTTCTATATACCGCATGGAGTAATTTCCAGGATATATTGCTAAGTGAAAAAAAAGTAAGGTGGAGAAAAGTATATTTAGTATGTTATGATTTATCTAAAAAGGGGAGAGGGGTATGAAAATATACAATTTTGCTCATAACCAAACAATAAGAGAAGGATAAACCAACACTTTAAAAATAATAGTTTCACATGGGGGATAAGCCAAAACTGTAAAAATAATAGTTTCACATGGGGCAGGGAAAGAGTAATTGTAGAGAACAGGGTTAGAACCTACCATGTTGCATGGATTTGGCTTTGGAATCATGAAACTCTTTTAACTAATTATGAAACAAAAGTAATTTTTAGAAAATCCCTTAAAAAAAACTAAAAGCAAAATGAAATAAATGAGCCCAACTGTGAATCAAGTCTGTGATATAAACACACAGAGAGGAATCATATCACATGATGTTAAAAATACTGACCATGCTTCTCTAGTTAGATATAATCTTAGGATGAGAACCTCTAAAAAAACCCAAACAAAGAAAAATCCTTATTTTCAGTAGTAATAATATTAGTGATAATGTTTGGCACTTTTATTCTGAAGCTATCCGAAAAATACACATTTAAAAAGTAATTATTTTAACATTGTTACAAACCAAGATTCCAGCATGAGAGAAAAGCAATACAAATATAATTTCAAATGACTTAACTAAAAATACTTTAATATTAATTTTGAAATTGGGAATAACAGTAAGAACTTGTGATGCACTTTGTGTGAAAATACATGTTCCCTAGCTCTTTTGAGGGGAAAGTTCTAGAAACAATGACCAATGCAATAGCAATGAGCACCTTTAGCACCCAGATTGTGGTTTGTAGTTACCATTTCTCAGATGTTATAAAAATAGTACAGAAAGTTCCTGTATACTTCCGCCCCCGCCCCCCCAGGTTCCCCCAAGTTAACATCTTACATTACCATGGTGCATTTGCCAAAAGTAAGAAAACAACATTGATATATGACTATTAGCTAAACTCCAGACTTCATTTGGATTTCACCAGTCTTTCTACTAATATCCTTTTGCTATTACAGGATCCAATCGAGGATACCTCCTTGTATTTAAACCTTGTACACTTTTTGTCCTCTAGGCTCTGCTCATCACATTTCCCTCGCTAGGGTGCCCTTTCCTGGTCTGATTTATTTAAGTCCTACCTATTCTTCAAGGTCCAGTATCTCAGCAATGTCTTTCCTAATTGCTCCTGTCCTCACTGACTGTCCTAATCATCAGACTCCTGAACCACTTTGGTCTTGATCACATATTTGGAACTTGGCATAAACTGTCTAATAAACTGACATTATTATTTATAGGTTTACATTTTGATTAATCAGGCTTTCCTTAAGAAAGGATAATATATCATTAATTTTCTTATTTCTGGCACATGGTTACTATACGGAGGCATTGTGTTCTCAATAAATGTTTATTGATCATTATCTTCTTGTAGTTCTATTTTACCGCTAACATAAACAATTGGGAGTAAACAATAAATATTAATTTGCTTAGATGCCCAAAGGTACTACTTTTGTATTTTATATTATAATAGTTATAAGTATAAATTAATGAACAGTAATACCTAATATTTACTGAGTGCTTACTACATGCCAGGCCCCCTGCTAAAGGCTTTATGGACAGCACCTACGTAATTCTCATGAAACCTGATGTGGCAAGTACTGTAGTTATCCTCATCAAAGGTTAAGGAATTTGCCCAAGATGACACAACAAAAAAGAGATGGAGCCAGGATTCTTACCCAAGCAGTATGCTTCCAGAGCACACAACTCCTAACCGTTTCACTATAAAGTGCTTTTTGTCTCAGCATTTCTCTCAGACGAGTGGTGTATACTTGGTCCCTTCTTTTCATCACCATCCAATCTTTCCTTAACTGCTAAAACTTGTCACTCTCCAATAGCCCACTGACACCATCTTGAAAGTTTTAAATTACTTTTTTCTTACCAGTTTCAATGACTTTTTAATTTGTCCCATGACTTTGCAAGTCTGTACACTTGCATATACACTTGTATATCAGAAGATATTTGTGTTATGTTCTGTCTCCCCAGGTAGCCTCTTCACTCTCTAAGGGCAGGGACTTTGTAATCCTCATGCTCAGGACAAAACCTTGAACATTGTAGAATACAACAGCAATTATTGGTTTTTACCCTTTGTGATAATATTTTGAAAGTCCTAAAGTTTTTAAATTATAAAAGGAGTTTATGCACATTAAAAATAGCTAAAGTAAATAGAGTAGTAAGTGTAAGATACTCCCCTTCAATTTTTCCTTCCTGTTCTCCTGTTGACACAGATGGCTAAACCTTATGAATATTTTTGTTTTGTTTTTATAAAATTTTATTGAAGTAGATCATACATACATGCACATACATATACAGTAAGTGTATAGTAAAAGTTGGGAATTTACAAAACAAACATGCATATCAACATACATAGCTCCTATACATCACCCCCCCCCCAACACCTTGCATTGTTGAAACATTTGTTACAAATTATGAACTAACTATATCCCATTTCTTACATCTGGTGTATTTTCCCCCAACCCACCCGATTATTAACACCCTGTATTAGTATTACTTAATTGTTGTAGTTCATGACAGAATGTTCTCATATTTGTTCTGGTAACCACAGTCTTTCCACCACTGGATTCACTGTGTTATACAGCCCCATGCTTTGTACAATCCATTCAAAGTTTGCACTCAATTTGAGGCTCTTATTTTCATCAGAGTTGTGCTGTCATCACCTCGGTCAATTTTAGAATATTTCTTATAAATATTTTTAAATAGAAAAGAAATATAGACTCATGATATTTTAACAAATCTTTCCAACTACACAGAAGAATAAATACAAAAATAAAATCTCCCTAGTTCCACTCTTCAGAGAAAACTGTCCTTGAAAGTTTACTTTTGTAAAACTTCCAGAAGTACCTTATACATCTGTTGTGTTTTGTTTTGGGCAGAAATAGTATCCTAGCATACACAGTTAGGTCTTGATGCTCCCTAGGTGTTTCTAGACTTCCTTCTTTCCTTCCTTCCTTCCACATTCTTCTACTCTCCTTTTCTAGACCCTCACCAACACTTTCCGTCTTTTTTCAGGATTCTTCATTCTGACTTCAAATGATGAGTGTATGTGTGATCTTTGTTCTTTTTCTGAATATTTTCATTCTCCAAGAGGTTATTCATTCTCTGGGCAAGCTATTGTCTTCTCTCACTCTATTCCCTTGCTGCTGCCACACTTCTTTTTGGATTTTCTCAACATACACTCATTCCTTCTCCTCTTGCAATCTGGCTCACATTCAACACGCTAATAAAATCACATTTGAAGGGGACGGATGTGGCTCAAATGGTTGGGCGTCCGTCTGCCATATGGAGGGACCTGGGTTCGATCCCCGGGACCTCCTGGTAAAATAAAAAAATATATATAGAAGGCGCATGGGCTGCCAGGCTCTGTGTGCCGGTGAGCCGCCAGGCCCCGGGAGCCATGCAGCAAGATGATGATGTAAAAGGAGAGAGGCAAGACAAGATGCTCCGAAAGCTCCGCAAACCAGGAGCCGAGGTGGCGCAGATGGCAGAACACCTCTCTCCTACATCGGAGGTCTTCAGGATTGAATCCTGGTGAAGACTGGAGGAGGAGGATGAGAAGAGATGAAACAGACACAGAGAATTGCCCAGCGAATGGACACAAAACAGCAAATGGGGAAGGGGGGCTTTAAAATGGATCAAGTAAATAAATAAATCTTAAAAAAAAAAAAATCACATTTGAAGGTTCCTGAGGAATCTCTTAATCACAAGACTTTCCTTAGCCCTTGCCCTATGTCTAAGTGTGGGAAATTAACTCTCCTTTCCTTTGGAAGCACTCTCATTCCTGGCTTTGAAGATATGGCATGATCCTACTTCTTCCTCTACCTTTAGGGTTGGAACCTGCCCTACCATTTTCCTGCCCTGAATCATTTCTTGCTCTCTATCTCTCTACTGCATCTTCCTGAGGAATGTCTTCACCTCCTACAACCTCAAACATAACCCCAACTCCACATATCCAACACTAGCTAACTTCCTCAAACTCCAATTCCACATTTCCAAACATCTGCTAGTCATATTCAAAATTTTGCCTCAAAGTCAATGTGTCAAAGTCGCACCATCTAACGACATGTTCTTTTCTTGACCTCTTCTGACCTCTGTATTTCTGTTAATGGTACCGCCATTCTTTTTGATCACATATTGTTCTTTTTCTTCTCCAGCACCCGTTGCATCCCATGAATTGTTTCTCCCATGAGAGGCAAAAAGACTTTGTGGCAAAAAAAAAAGAAAAAAAAAAAAAAAAAGAGATTTGTTTTGCTCTGATTTATTGGAAAACACACTAGACTGGGAATTAGAGGATTTAAATGCTAGTGCCCATTCTGTAACTAACATTTTATATTACCTTGGGCAAGTCATTAAATTTCTTAGTTCTCAGTTCTTGCATTTATAACCAGAGGAAATTAGATAAGATGATCTCTGGGAGTTGGTCCTGTCTAAAATCATCATTGGGTTGGAAGTAAATCATCTGAACTCTGTTCTGAAGAAATGGGAAATACTGCCATTTCCAAACTTTTATATAAGTTATATGAGTCTCTTTCTCTATCTCACTCACTTTCTCTTTCACTCTCTCAGTTAACCACAAACTGCTGTCTTCTTGTGGGTGCCAAAAAAATCAAGTTGACTGTGTTTACATTTTCTAATGCGTATCTTCAAGGGCTTCAAGAGAGAACCCAATGAACGTTTGTTGAACTTCTTAAATTTGTATTATAGTTTTCATAAAATTTTGGCCATTATTTCTTCAATTCTTTTTCTGTCCCCTTCCTCCCTACTCTCCTTCAGGGATTCCAATTACATGTTGTCACACGGCTTACTGATGCTTTGCCTCCCCCTTCCCCCCTTCCCCCTCTCCCCAAGTCTTTTTTCCCTCAATTTATTTCTCTAGTTTCTATTGCTACATCTTCAAATTCATTTATCTTTTCTTCATTAGTGTCTAATCTGCTATTAATGTCATCCAGTATATTTTTCATCTCAGACATTGTCTTTTTCTTTTATAGCAGTTTGATTTGGGTCTTTCTTATGTTCATGTCTCTCCTTAACACGTTCATTTTTCTTCTACCTTCTTGGACATATCAAGTATCTTTTTTTAAAAAAAAGATTTATTTATTTATTCATTTCTCTCCTCCCACCCCTCATTGTTTTGTACTCACTGTCTGCTTTCTCTGTGTTTTTCTTTTTTTTAAAAAAACAATTTATTGAAGTATATCATTCATACATGAGCACACATAAACTATAAGTGTTAAGTAAACATCGTGATCTTACAAAACAAACATGCATAACATCATACAGGACCCCCACCTCCACAAACACCCTGCATTGTTGTGAAACATTTGTTAACAAATCATGAAAGAGCAACATCAAATATTACTACTAACTATAGTCTGTATCTTCCTCCCCTATACATTTTTTTAAGGATTCATTTATTTAGTTTTATCCATTTTATGGCCCCCCCTGCCCCCCACCCCCACCCCATGTTTGCTGTTTCTGTGTCCATTTTCTGGGCAACTCTCTGTGTCCATTTCCTGCCCTCTCTTCTCATCCTTCTCCTCCTGTCTTCACTGGGATTTGATCCTCGGAATCTCCGATGTGGGAGAGAGGTGTCCTACCACCTGCACCACCTCAGTTCCTGGTTTTTCGGTGCTTTTCATCTTGGCTTTCCCTTGTGTCACTCTCCTGTTACATCATCATCTTGCTGTGTGGCTTGCGGGGCCTGGTGGCCCATGTGCCTTCTATATTTTTCTTTTTTAAAATTTTTACTGGGAGGTCCCGGGTATCAAATCCAGGTCCTTTTATATGGGAGACAGACGCCCAACCACCTGAGGCACATCCATCCTCCTGCTATATCTCTTAAGGTTGAACAAAGATACCCAAAGTTACAGTGTTTTCCCATACAGGATGGTCATATAATAAATCAGGCTTAGTTTATCACCAGCATTCTAAAAACCAGACCTAGGGAGAAAAACTAGGTCTGGGGACACATGCATGGTTTTTAATATAGCGAATGTTTAGCCTACCCTGATTATCACAAAATCAGGACAGCGAGAATATTCGTGTCTCTGTGTTGGTCTTCTCTTTAGGTGGCACTGGGAACTGATCCTGGGACCTTCTGGAGTGAGAGAGAGGCACTCAATCTCTTGCGCCACCTCAGCTCCCTGGTCTGGTTGCGTCTCTTAGTGTCTCTCTTTGTTGCATCATTGCATCATCTTGCTACGCCAGCTCTCCACACGGGCCAGCATGCCACATGGGCCAGCTTGCCATGCAGGCCAGCTTGCCTTTCACTAGGAAGCCCTGGAAATCAAACCCTGGACCTCCTATATGGTAGACAGGAGCTCAATTGCTTGAGCCACATCCATTTTCCCTAGAATATCTTTTTAATCGTTTTTTTTTTTTTTTTTTTTTAATTTTACTGGGAGGTCCTGAGGATCGAACCCTGGTCCCTCCATATGGTAGACGGACGCCCAACCTTTTGAACCACATCTGCTTGCCTTTAATAGTTGTTTTAACATCCTTATATACTAATTCTCTTATCCATTTCATTGGGTCTATTTCTATTGATTGATTTTTATCCCCACTATAGGTCATATTTTCCTTCTTTTTTTCATGCTTGGCATTTTTTATTGAATGCCAGACACTGTGAATTTTTCATGCTTGTGCTCTGGATATTTCTTTATTCCTTTAAATTTTCTAGAACTTTATTCTGCCATGAAGCAAGTTAATTGGAAACAGTTTGATCTTTTCAAAGCTTGCTTTTAAGCTTGTTTAGGTAGGAAAAGAGCCCTGTTCTAGGGCTAATTTGGCCCCATTATTGATGCAATACCTTTCTGAGTACTCTGTCCATGACTCTGTTTATTATGAGGTTTTTCTACTCTGGCTGAATTATTCCCAGCCCTGTCTAATCTTTGGGATTTATTCTGCCTTCATTTCTGGTAACTAGTTTCCTTGCTCTCAGCACATGCATGTGTTGATCAATACTCAACTGACGATTCAAGGGGAACCCTCTGAAGATCTCTGGAGCTTTCTCTTTGCAGATCTCTTCTCTCTCTTTCTGGTATTCTGCCTTACAAATTCTAGCTGCCTTGACTTCCCTGAATCTTCAATTCTATCTCCTTACCTTCGGGAGACACCAGGCTTTGTTTAGGTTTCCCTTCCTGTGCAGCAACCTGGAAACTTTCTCTAGGCATTCAGTTGGGACATATCTAGGGTTTACTTTCTTTATTTCCTTTCTCTCAGGGATCACTGTCTTCTGCTGCCTGTTGTCCAATGTCTGAAAACTGTTGTTTATCTTAATTTTACTTGTAGTAAGTTTTAAAGTTTTTTCCTCTCACATATAAGTCCTTGGAAAACTCTGGAATAGATTTTTCTTTTTAATCATTTATAGTAGGAATCCAACTTAATTTGTGAATAGCCAATTGTCCTAATATGCTTATTGACTGTCCCATCTTTCCCCCACTGAACTGCAATACAACTGTGGAGTGAGTTGCTACAATGGTACATTGTGGAAACACAGGTTCAGGGAACAACAGAAACTTCCAGCAAATGATCTCTTTATTACTTGCACAGTATAAAGAGTCTAGAAAAGGCAAATAATCTCTTAGCCACTTATACAACACAAAGAGTCCAAAAGAGCAGAGGAAGAAGTCCCATCATGGCCGAACTCCCAGGGTGGCCAAAACTGTTTTGGGCAGGGCTGGTAGAGGGCAGCTCCACATGTCCACTTCACATTGGAGAAGACAGATGAATCTATACTGTTTGAGTGTGTTTTTTTAATCCATCCCAGGGGGAAGGGGATTCTGCCACTGAGAACTCCTGTTCTAACAAGCATCGGGGGCTGCTTGTTCCTGGTTTCCGGGTTTAAGGTCTGGCCAGGCCTGTTCATTAGACTTAACATCTCTCCTAGGTTGCGAAATGGCACACAGTAGGAAAGAAGGTGGGGGTAGTGGAACGCCAGAGGATGGCCACTTAGTGTGTGTTTGTGACTTCCCCAGAGAAGGAGGAGAGGGTAGCTGAGGTCTGGGTGATGGCCACTTAACAGGTGTCTGTGAGTTCCCTAACAGCAACCTCTGCCATAAATCAGACATCCAGCTTCTGAGCTCTCTATATCCCGTTGGTCAATCTGCCTATTCTTGCACCAAGACTATACTGTCTTTTTTTTTTTTTAAAGTAGTTTTATTGTGATATATTCATGTACCATACAAACTATCCAAAGTGTATAATCAATGGCCTTTAGTATAATCACAGTGCTTTATTGTATGTTTACTATCTGGTGGGCAAGTACCCTGACCTTATTCTTCTTCATTAGGAGTGTTGGTGATTACTGGCACATTGCTCTTCTGTAAATATTTCAGAATCCATGTGTCAAGTTCAACCAAAAGTGCTGTTGGGTTTTAATTGTGCTGTGTTGAAACTATAGATCAATTTGAGATATATTGTCATCTTTAGAGTCCTGAGGCTCCCTGGATATGTATGCAACTTTCTATTTATTTAGTTATTCTTTAATGTCTTTTAATAAAATGTACAGTTTTATCCATTAAGGTCCTGCACATTTTAGTGATATTTATTCTTGGCAACTTTTTTGTTGTTGTTGCAATTGTAAAAGGATATTTAGTGTCCATTTTCTCTTTGTGGGTGGTATATATTAATGCAATTGATTTTCAAACATTTATCTTTTTGCCAGCCACCTTGCCAAACTCATATTTTCAATGTTTTGTCAATAGATTTTTTTTTTATATACACAACCATTATCTGTGAAAAATGACAGATTTTGTTCCTTACTTTCCAATCCTCATGTATTTTAATTCTTTTTCTTGACTTATTACACTGGCTTACGATACCTAGTGCAGAGGAAGCAGATGGGGCTCAAGCAGTTGGGCACCCATCTACCACATGGCAGGTCCTGGGTTTACTTCCTGGTGCCTCCTAAAAAGAAGACAAGCAAACACAGAGCACACAACAAACAGACACAGAGAGCAAACAATGGCGACGGGAGAAATAAATAAATAAAATACATAAATCTTAAAAAAAAAAAAAAAGATACCTAGTACAATGTTGAATAGACGTGGACATTTTTGTGTTGTTCCTGATTTTAAAGGGAATATTTTCAATGTTTCCCTATTTAAAGTTATATTTTATATAACGTTTTGGTAGTTTTCCTTCACCAGATTAAGAAAGTTCCCCTGTTTCTAACTTGATAGGCATTTTTATCATAAATGGGTAGATGCATTTGTAAAATTTTAATTCTACATCTGTTGAAATTATCATGTTTTTCTCCTTTAATAAGTTTATGTGTTAAGTGGCATTTATAGATTTTCTAATATTAAACCACTTTAAAAATTCTTAGGATAAACAAAACTCAGTCAAGGTTTACTTTATTTTTCTGTACATGCTTGACTCAGTTTGCTAATATTTTATTTCGAATTTTTGCATCATGGTCTTAAATTAGATTGACCTATAATTTTCTTGTACCATTCTTTCCTAGTTTTAGTACCAAAGTTAAACTGCCTCATAGAATGTGTTCTCAAGTTTTTCCTTTTTACAGTTCTGTGTAAGTTTGCATAAGATTGTAAATATTCATTTCATGAAATTTTGATACAATATGCCTGTTAAATTATTTGAGCCTCATGGTTTCTTAGAAGATTTTTTTGGTCATTTAAAAAAATTTCTTAAAAGATTTTATATTTAATAGTTATATTTCAGTTATATGTATATACTTCCTGAGTCAGTTTGGGGGTTTTATATTTTTCTAGCAATTTGTGCACTTGGGTTTTATTTTCTAATTTATAGCAACATAAACTTGCTCATAGTAGTCTTTATATAATCTTAGATAACAACAGAAGCTAAGCTCCCCCCTCCCCTTTTCAATCCTGGGATTGTTTGTTTGGACAGTCTCCTTTTTTTCCCCCCTTGATCAATTTCACCAGAGATTGGCCTTTTTATAAATATTTTCAAAGAGCCATCTTTGCTTTTGTTGATCTCTTTTCTATTTGTTTCCTAATTTGTTGATTTCTGCTCTTATTTTTTATTATCTCTTCCTTGTAGGTTTATTCTATTCTTTTTCCAACTTATTAATTTGTACACTTAGCTCATTAATTATCAAGCTCAATTCTTTTAACAGCACTCCCTCAAACTGTCATTTTCACCACATTCCACAAGTTTTGATATTCAATTTTAAGTTTTTAAATTTTCAATTAGATTTTTTGTTAAACTATGATTTAGTAGCCTATTTTTATTTTCTGTAAATATATATTTTATTTATCTGTTATCAATAATGTCTCATACATTTTTAGGGGTGTTGCCAAGTTTGGGAACATTTTAATCAAGTTTCTTTTATGTGTGGGATGAAAACTATTTTGCTACAGCTTGCCTGATGTCAAAATAATTTCTATTAATTTCTTTGTATATCTTTATCACTTTCACATTCCATTAATTTTAGCCGAGTTTCCCTTCTGCTGTTGAATACATAAATTTAAAGATGACAAAAGAAAATGCACTTTGTTTATATCCAAATCAGGCATTCAAAATGTTCCAAAAACATCTGTTCAAATTGCAGTTAAAAGGGCAAAATTGGCTTTATCGATTTTTTGGATAAACACTTTGCATCTTATTTAGATTTGGGTTTCACATCCAAATCTTTGAAAACATAGTTTAGAATCCTTAAAAGGCAAAATGTGGACAGCCTTATCGTGAACAGATCACACGGTCCTGTTTAGTTTCTTTAAAGAAAAATGCAAGTTGGCACACTTGTTTAAAATAGTCCATTTATGGGATATACCTGAAAGATGCACAACTTTTGCGAAACACTGATGAGATGAGAGTAATGAGCCTCACCCAAATGCAAAGTTGTTAATGTTTTCACGTTGTGCCTGCAGCCCTTTGTCTCCGCTTTCACAACAGTGTTGTCATAACACTGTTGTTCAATGACAAGTCATAGTTGTCCAGACCTTCATTTTGTTGAATAAGATGGCAGAAGGGTGGTTTTCAGTTAGCCAAAATAAGTTAAAAATAGCTGCTAAGGTTTTCCATCATAATTGTGTCACATGATATTAACCATCAGATAAACATTTGTCCAATCTGGTATGGAATCTGCAAAAATGGAATCATATTTGTGGTCCAGTTAATATATTTAATTTGCTGTTTCACTTTGTACATGTTTTCACATTTTAAAAAATTAATTCTTCATTAACAGTTTTATATAAATAAGTCACATTTGGTTTTTCATTTTGACATGTTTCCATGTGCCCATGGTGGGGGGTGGGATCAAATCAGCAATTATTTCGATGAAGTCCATGAAATTTCCACTGTTTGAAGCATACCACCTTTCATCCTGACTTCGGAACGGCAAGCCTCTTTCACTTAAATTGTAATAACCACAATCACTCTTTTTGTTTGAAAATAAAATTGGATGCTATTTCTTATTTTTTTCTTCTGTCCAGTGCTTCTCTCTTTGACATATGTGTAATCCAGATGAATTTGCTTTCTTTTGCTCTGTGGAACCCAAATGACTTGTAATCGTTCTCAATATAATGCTCAGTCTGAAAATCTGCTGTAGACAGTCCATTTTGCTGAAAACAGTTTGCAAGCAAAACAAAATATTTGCTTTTCGTCTTGGAGTAAGCTAGCCAGGATCTCATAAGAGTTTGACAACTTCTAAAGTTTTTTTAAAATATCTGTTTGAGAAGCATCCTTTTTGTCCACTGCATGTACTACTCAATTGCCTAGAAATATTATTGGGATATTGATTTTGGACAAAACTGTCTTTCATTAGCCAATATTGAATGAAATTGTTGCTCCTCACATTACCATAATGAAAGTAAGGAGCTAATCAAAGTCAATGACTGCATCAAGATAAAGCTGCTGCTGACTTGTATGTATGCGTCCTATTGAGTATAGAAATCATTTTTTTGTTGTTGTTTATGTTTTTGCTATTATTTTTTATCCTCTTCCTATTTTTTTTGTTCCCTTTGGGAGTACCTAGATTCTCATAATCTTTTCTTTCTCTTCATGATTTTGACTACCAAATATTAGAGTTTTGTTATGATATTATAAAAGAATTGTTGTCATTTTTGAAATTTCTCTTGTTTTTTTTCTTCAACATTGTGGTTTCACTAGAGTACTTAGTATCATATTTGAATTTTGAGATGATCAACAATTCTGAAAAAGTATAAATAATCATAAATGAAAGCACACACAAGAGCATTTCAAATGTACTTTATAATATTTTGAACTACATAATTATGTAATCAAATACTTTTACACTATATACATTGATCTATTATGAATATAGATAAATGTTTTGTCATTGAGATATTTTTATCTTCAGGCTGTTTCACTGTGTTAGTGGCAATTTTCATCTGGAACTGCTAGACTTTGATGGGACCAGATGTGTCAGAGAGACTAAGACACAATCCCTCAGGATCCATAAAATATACAGATATACATAGTCATACTTTCTGTTTGTAATACTGCTTACAAAAGCAGGAATTTTGATACATTTTATTTCATAGTGTGTTAATTCAGGCTCACTGAGAAACAGATGCCAAGATAGGATACTGCGTGTATGATGGTTTGAAGCTGGATGGACCCCAGAAGATCAAGTTCCTAAAACTAATCCATTCCTGTAGGTGTGAACCTATTATGGGTGGAACCTTTTGATTAGGTCACTTCAGTTAAGGGCCTTTGATTAGATTAAGGTGTGACACTAGGCAGATCTTAATCCTCTTACTGGAGTCCTTTATAAACAGGATGAATACAAAAAGAGAGATGAAAGAAACCCACAGAAGCTGAGAGAGATGGCCACTGAAGCCAGAAGCTGAAGGCAACAAAACCCAAGAGAGAAGAGAGAGACCAGCAGACACAGCCATGTGCCTTGCCATGTGACAGAGGAAGCCAGGATCACTGTCAACCAGTCTTCGGGGAGAAGGCATCACTTGCTGATGTCTTGATTTGGACATTTTCATGGCCTCAGAACTGTAAGCTTATAAGCTTATAAATGCCCATTGTAAAAGCCAACCCATTTCTGGTATATTGCCCAGTCTAGCAGCCTAGCAAACTAAAACAGCATGAAAGAGATTTATTTAGGAAGGGAACAGGAGAAGGTGCAGAGGGCTTCTAGACCAGGGTGTAGGCCTGACAAATGAAGAAGGAAAGAGGGAAGGAAGGAGCAGGAAGGAAGAGCCTTGGAGTGCAGTGCAGTTTCAGGGAAGGTTTGACCAGGCCAGTGGGGAGTCCTCAAGCCACTGAGGACTCATTAGAGGAGTCCTGCCTTTCACCAAAGTGGGCCTGCCTTCATACCCTTGCCATGTTCATCCATTTGGTTGGGGGCAGCCTGCAAGAAGCATGGCATTGGTGGGACTGCAGTGGTAGATACAGTAGAACAGAAATTGCAGCTGTCAATTATGTTTTCTGCAGCAGATAATCTGAATGGTGAATTTTCTTGACCAATCCATGGAGCTTCCAACACAAAAGGAAAAAAAAAAACTTGTATGGTGCATTTTAAAATGTATAAATTATATTATTAAGTAAGAGAACTTCAGTTTTGACTAGGTATTGTTAATAATCAAGTTTCCTGCTTACA
The DNA here is from genome assembly GCA_029593785.1 of Cabassous unicinctus. Taxonomy (NCBI): domain Eukaryota; kingdom Metazoa; phylum Chordata; class Mammalia; order Cingulata; family Chlamyphoridae; genus Cabassous; species Cabassous unicinctus. The sequence goes on from JAQZBX010011860.1 coordinate 30,077, forward strand.
AACGTTTAAACTTTTAAATTACATATAATCTGCACGCAGAAAAATGCATTTAAAATATGTACAACTCACACCAAACATAGTTTATTGTTTGTTTGTTTTTAAAACAATTTTACAAGTCTGATAATTGGAAGAATTTTTTATGGATTAGCTTCTGGCTTTACACATTTCAAACCTTGTTCCTTCACTACCTACACACTGTAATTAGGATCCTGAGTGACATGGGATTCATTCAGTGATATAGTAATGGAAACTTTTTCTGTCATGATTCTGGGTGTAATGGCCCAGCATGGAATAGGAAGGTTCCTGGAAGCCATTCTTACAGTGGGATTGAACCTGACCATACAAATAAAAGCAAGCCCTATACAATTATCTTAATCCAATCTGAATGTATCTCCAACTCAACTTCCTTATCAGGTCCCCAAATTCAGTCAATTCAACCTTAACTGAAGAGAGGGGACATATGATGTGGGGGAATTTGGAGTAGAAAGGGAAAATAAGATAAAATATCTTACACTTGAAAGATTTATGAAAACCTTTGCCTATGTTAACACATTTCTCAGGCTCCACCCAGGTCCTTGGAAGTGGCCTGTGCCATTGAGGGGCCCTGAAGCTTAAGCTTCTATAGCTTCAAAGTAAAGGTACTCCAAGAAGAAGCCCATACAAATTCTGACTCTTTCTCACACCTTCAACTACAGCTACAAACTCAGTAGGCACATGGTCTGCTTTCCAAGTTATTGCAGGTTACAATTCTACTGAATGTTTTTGCCATGGTATAGACTGGGTTACCAGCTTTTTGGACTGTAATATTTATGTTCGTACTGCCTTCAGCTTACCTGCTAAGCCAATACAACATATCTCAGGATTTTAGGTGTGGTTTTTTGTTTGTTTGTTTTGCTTTTGTTTGGGCTATCATGCTCAGGATACTCCTGGTACCATTTTTTATTAGGATAATAAACTAATCTGCTATAACAAGAGCAATGTGTAACAATGGGTCTTAGAGGACAAAGAAGTTTATTTCTCTCCTACATAAAAATTTCAAAATGAATGGCTAGAACTAGTGGGCAGCTTTGTACCACGTGTGTTATTCAGAGGCCTAGGTTGACAGTGGCTCTGTCCTCATCAACACATGGCTTCCAAAGTCCATCTAGACGTTGTCCTTCCAGGCAGGGAGAAAGGGATAAAGGTGGACATCAGGGCCAGATGGTAAATTAGGCAGAAGTTGTCCACAACACTGCCATTCATTCTGACAGCAGCTTTGCCACATGACCATACCTAGCTGGATGAGGCTAGAAATGGTCGTTCAGTTGTCTGTCCAGGAAGAAAAGCTGCAATGGATTTTAACAGGACAACTAGCAGTCTCTACCACTGGGCCTAGATCAGAGATATTCCTCCAGAGAGGACCAGCTTCCCCACCTCCCCACCTCCATGCCACCTACTAGCTGTGTTGCTGCCACATCTGCCCTTAGTGCAAGTCAACCTCTCTCCAGTCCCAGTTCAATTCTCTTTTGAAGGTGAACTTTGGAGATCTACCCTACTTCCTTTGCGACCAGTGATGCCTCAGAGCATGTATCTTATGCAGGATAGAGTTTCTGCAGCAGGAGGTTTCCTCTGAGCTCTTGCCAAAAGTAAAGCCCCATTAATTTTCACCCACTCTGCCTCGGCTTCTGTCCTTACCACTTCACCCAAACCACTCTTACTAAGATCCCCAATGACCTTCCTATTAGGCCTAATAAAAGCCTTTGAGTCCTTCTCTTCCTTAGCATTTTGCTCCAAACAGTTGACCACACCTTCTTGAAATACCCTTTTCTGGATTCTCCCCGCAGATTCCTTCCCTTACTGGCTTTCTTTTCCTAGGCCTCTAAGTATTGTCATTCGGAGTTCTTTCTAAACCTCCCCCCAGGGTTTCAAAATCCTTCATAATCTTTCCTCTGCCTATCTGCTCAAATGCATTCTCCACTCCAATCCAAAATGCACCCTTTATTTTGAATTCCCCATCCTTTACTGCCCAAGCTGTGCCCGTTCCGCCTCTGAATTTTGGCTCAACATTCTCTTTCCAGGAATGCCAAGACTTTCTACTTCTAACTCTTCATACTACCTATCCTACAAAGAACATTAGACAACCCAGCTCCTGACTGAGGCTTTCCCCAAATGTTCTAGTGCACTCCGACATCTCCCTTCTCCAAACTGCCCATATAGTTTGTAGGAGCTTCTCTCCTTGTCCTCACTGTATAATTTTTCAGGTTGTGTTGGTCTTAGATCCTCAGGAGGGCAGAGACCAGATCTTACTTCTTTTGTAACACCCTCCCCCACAGCATTTTGCACCTTTAGTCAGAGGTTCTCATCAAGTGCCCCAATAATAGCTTTGAAGTGAATTGAATGGAAGTGAGAGTTGTAGGTTGTATTTTTTTTTTTTTAATCTTAGCTTCATTTGTTTATTTATTTATTTATTTTTAAAGATTTATTTATTTTATTTATTTACCCCCCCCTTGCTGCTTGTGCTGCTGTGTCCATTTGCTGCGTGTCTTCTCTGTGTCTGCTTATCTCCCCCTTGCTGTGAGGTCTTGCCGCATCAGCCCACGTTGCCCCGCGAGCCTGCCTGCCCTCACAAGGAGGCGCTGGGAAGGGAACCCGGGGCCTCTCATATGGTAAACGGGTGCTCTATCCATTGAGCCACACCCGCTTCCTGCCGTGAGGTTGCTGCATCAGCCCACCGCACCGCTCAGGCCGGCGTGCCCTCACAAGGAGGCCTCGGGACGCGAACCCGGGCCTCCCATATGGTAAACGGGGGCTCTCTCCACTGAGCCACACCTGCTTCCCATGTAGGTTGTATTTTACCGAGACTTTAGAGCGATGATTCTCAAACTTTTCTATCAGAAGAAGACCTAATGAGATGCTTGTTAAATACAGATTCCTGGGACTCCTCCAGACCTCTTGAAACTCACCAGAGGAGGAAACTAGAAATTTGTTTTTGTTTTTGTTGGGGTTTCTTTGAACCGCAGGTGCAGAATGTGTGGTTAATCGTTTGTCTGTGCAAGGATATCTCTTATGTTATTTGTCCTCTTTCTTTCTTTTACCCCATTCCCATTCCTCTGTTGCCCTCTGTAGGCATCCATTCTAAAGTTAGAATTGTATTCTTTTTTGCGTCCATATGTTCTTGTATTATATGTTGTTGTCTAGTAAGCATAAATTGAAAATGTTATGTAAATGTAAATTATGCTATATATACATCTGTGTCCTTTTCCACTAAGCACTACGTACTTAAGATCCATCCATGTTACTTTGTGTACATTTAAGTCACTGTTTCTAACTGCACAATATTCCTAGACATGCAATCACTACCCAGTAATGGATCTTGAGGTTATCTCCAACTCCCCACTACTACTAAATCTGCAGCAACAAACAACCTAATTCTTTTTCTAGGAGCCTAGATTAGCTTTCTAATTTAGTGAAATTATTATTTATTTATTGAAGGTTGAGTAGAGTAAGTAAGGACAGATGAAAGAGGCAAATCTCTTGCTTTCCAAGTAGCTGTTGGATACCAGCCCCGAAGGAAGGCTAGAAATTCAGTTGTATCTAACAAAGGATAACAACACTACAAAACCATATTTATTTTCAAGAATTGAACTTTAGTACACTTTATAGTACCAACAAATCCCAAGCAATTTATAGCGATAGCTATAAAAAGGCTGAAGGTTCTTAGTATTAAGCTTCCATTTATTTGAAGTCAATTGTGGGAACACCCTAGTTACACCCTTGAGACAACCCTGACTCAAAAAGAAAGTTTTATAAACAATAGCGATCTCCCAAAAGTACTCCTGAGGACAGTCCAGCCTGAATACCAATCAGGCCAGTTTGGAGCCATGAAGTGCATTTAAACAGAAGCTAGTTGTCATGCACTGTTGTGCAGGTATTTTTAAAAGGGAGCCCAGCAGAGGCTCTCCCATCAATTCTGGCTGGCCTCAATTTGTTGCCTGGAGCTATATTGCAGACCCTCTGATATATTGCCAGAGGGGTCACTGGAGGATTGTGTATTTGCTCAAAGGTACTCTAACCCTCTTGTCTTTGCCCATAAATCATAGCACTGAAATGCACATATTGGCAAAAACTCCTCCAGCAGCCTAGGGCTCCTTATGACAAGCCCTTCTGATCTTCTGCCATCATATCTAACAATATGGCAAACACACACACACACACACACACGAACAACCCAGAAATACCTATATTTCCTGCAATAACAAAATAGCACCAAGACTGGGGAATCTGAAGGTACACCAAGAGGTTAGTAAGAAATCAGAGTAATAATTTGAGGCAGCAGCGTTCCACATCTCAAGAGCATCCCTTATTTCCCTGGCTTAAAAAATGAGGATTGGTTAATATTAGAAAATGTAAGAAGCGAAGCATGAGAATAAACTGTTGGAAGGTTGTGCACATGTCACCGGGGTGCGAGTGGGTGCCAAATCCCAGCCTCCTCTCTGCTCAGCCCAGAGCTGTGTCAGGTGGAAGGAAGGACACGTTTCTAATCAGTCTGCCCAGAGGGGGCATCTTTTTCTAATTGATCAGCCAAAAGGAGACACATTTTTGCCAAGCCCCTCCCTGAGGAATTTAGTTGAGATTTCCATCTCTTCTCTTAAAAGGCATTTTATGGTCAACCAGCAAGATGGCAGCAGAGTAAGGATCTCCAAGTGTCAACTTGTGCTACAGGGCAGTTAGTAATCACAGAGAGCTGTCTAAAACACCTGTCTGGGGGTTCCAGGAGACCAGAAGAGCATCCTGCAATATCCTTGAAAGAATGGAAGGAGGAAATTGCATCTGCAGAGAAGATTCATGAGTAAAGCACTCCATGCCACAGAGGCTGGTACCCATCCTCTACTGGAGGTGCAAGCCACCCCAGGAGCTATTCTGTGACTGGAATTGGAAGCTCCATTTCCCAAAAACAGGGGAAGAAGAGACATTTGGGCACCAGCTTCAGCTACTGATTAGTAAATTTGGCGGGCTAAAGTATAATCTAAGAACAGCTAAAGTTTGAACCTGTCCAAGTCAGAAAGAGGCCGGTAGCCACCATTTAAACTCCACCCCCGGCATGAGGGGAAGCGGGGCTGACTGAAAATCACAGTGCTGGTAGGGAACAGCTCCTTTTCATCTAGATCGGATTGCAGCACCAGCCTAAGCCTCAGCCCCACCTCTGGCAGGGAGGAAGCTGGGGGGACCTGCACAGCCTATCTGGGTAACTGCAGGTACATTCAGCCAACACAGACTGAATAGTTGGAAGTCTACCTAGGCAACTGTGGTCATTTTGGACATGCACAGCATAGATTGCTGCCCATTCCCACCTCAGGCAGGGGAGAAAGGGGCGTGAAGCTTCCTCAGTCTCTCCGGGCAACTACAGATGGTCTTGGCCTGCACGACTTGGATTATTATACACGGCTGCAGCTCTGTCCCTACTCCTGGCAAAGGAGAAAACTGGGAGAAGCGTTATGGGTCCCTGGGGCAATGCGGGCAGCTTGCGTCTCCACAGCTTACAGCACCAACATCCTCGGCTCCTACTATGCAACCAGCAAGGGAGAAAGGGCAAGAAAGCCCTAAACTAAAGAGAGAGACTGCTCTCAGAATAAATACATTTAGTAAGCCAGATGCCAAGACACCAGCAAAAAACTATAATCCATACCAAGAAACAGGAAGATATGGTCCAGTTAAAGGAACAAGATAAGCCTCCAGATGACATAAAGGAGTTGAGACAACTAACCATAGATGTTTGTATTAGTCAGCCAAAGGGGTGCTGATGCAAAACACCAGAAACCGGATGGTTTTTATAAAGGGTATTTATTTGCGGTAGAAGCCCACAGTTACCAGGCCATAAAGCAGAAGTTACTTCCCTCACCAAAGTTTATTGCCATGTGTTGGAGCAAGATGGCTGTCGAGGTCTGCGAAGGTTCAGGCTTCCTGGGTTCCTCTCTTCCCTGGGCTTGCTTGTCTCCAGGCTCAGCGCCTCTGCTATCTCCACAAGGCCAGCTGTAGACTATCAGATGAATGGCTCATCTCTTTTCCTGGGGCCTTCTCTCCTTCCTCACAACCAAGTTCCTCTGTGTGCTTACTTCCCAGGGCTTCAGCTCAAAAGTCAGCATCAGAACTCCAACATCAAAACTCCAACTAACTCCTCTGTTCTGCCATGTAGCTTTATCTGTGAGTACCCGCCCACCAAGGGGGTAGAGACTCAACGTCCTACTGAAGTGGCCCAATCAAAGCCCTAATCATAATTTAATCATGTCCTGGTACAAACCAGTTTACAAACATAACCAATATCTATTTTTGGAATTCATAAACCATATCAAATTGCTACAATGTTCCAACAAATCTCCTTAATAAATTCAATGTGATGGCTAAAGAGATTAAGGATATTAAGAAGACATTGGATGAGCACAAAGAAGAATTTGAAGGCATACATAGAAAAATAGCAGATCTTACAACAATGAAAGGCACAATAAATGAAATAAAAAATACCTGGAATCATACAATAGCAGATTTGAGCAGGCAGAAGAAAGGCTTGGTGAGCTTGAAGACATGGCCCCTGAAAGTGGACATACAAAAGAACAGGTGAAGAAAAGAATGGAAAAAATTGAACAAGATCTCAAGGAACTAAATGACAGCAAGAAATGTGCAAACATATGTGTCATGAGTGTCCCAGAAGGAGAAGAAAAGGGAAAAGGGGCAGAAGGAATTTTGAAGAAATAATGGTAGAAAACTTCACAACCCTATTGAAGGACATAGATATTTGTGTCCAAGAAGCACAATGTATCCCATCTGAATAAATCTGAATAGACCAACTCCAAGACACATGCTACTCAGAATGTCAAACCCCAAAACAAAGAGAAATCTGAGAGCAGCAAGAGAAAAATCAATGCATAACATATAATGCATACCCAATAAGAGTTAAGTGCCGATTTCTCGTCAGAAACCATGAAGGCAAGAAGGCAGTGGTATGATATATTTAAGATACTGGAAGAGAAAAACTTCCAGCCAAGAATCTTCTATTTGGCAAGACTGTCTTTCAAAAATGAGGGTGAGTTTAGAATATTCACAGATAAACTGAAACGGAGAGAGTTTATAACAAAGATCCTGGCCTTGCAGGAAATGCTAAAGGGTGTGTTACAGTCTGAAAAGACAGGAGAGAGAGGCTTCGAAGAGAGTCTAGAAATGAAGATTATATTAGTAAAAGTAACTAAAAGTCTCAAAAGAGTGGTGAAAATAAAAATATGACAGATAAAACCCAGAAGTCAATATGGGTAAAATAAGAACTGCCTTTACAGTAGTAACATTGAATGTTAATGGATTAAACTCCCCAATCAAAGACACAGACTCACAGAATGGATAAGAAAATATGAGTCATCCATATGCTGTATGCAAGAGACTTACCTTAGACCCAAGGATACCAATATATTGAAAGGGAAAGGCTGGGAAAAGATATTCTATGGATGCAGTAACCAAAAAAATGTCAGGCTAGCTATACGTATATCAGATGAAATAGACTTTAAAAGACACTAGTAATGTACAATCTGAGGAGGAAGTCAGGAAAAAAATTCCATTTACAATAGTGCCTAAAAGAATCAAATATTTAGAAATAAACTTAACCAAGGATGTAAAGCACTTGTATTCAGAAAACTACAATGCATTGTTGAAAGAAATAAAAAAAGACATAAATAATTGGAAGAACATTCCATGCTCATAGATTAGAAGACTAAATATCATTAAGATGCCAATTCTGCCCAAATTGATATACAGATTCAATGCAATTCCAATAAAAATTCCACCAGCATTTTTTAAACAAATGTAAAACACAATTATCAAATTTATTTGGAAGGTAAGGGGTCCCGAATAGCTAGAAACAGCTTATAAAGGAAAAATAAAGTTGGAGGACTCTCACTTCTGGACTTTAAGTCATATTACCTAGATAGAGTGGTAAAAAACAGCATGGTACTGGCATAAAGATAGACACATAGACCAACGGACCTGAATGGATGGTTCTGAAACAGACCCTCACATCCATGGTCAAGTGATTTTTGACAAGCCTGTCAAACCCACCCAGCTGGGGCAGAACAGTCTATTCCACAGAAGGTGCTGGGAGAACTGGATATCCATAGCCAAAAGAAAGAAAGAGGACCCCTATCTCACACTTTATACAAAATAACTCAAAATGGATTAAAGACCTAAACATAAAAGCAAGAACCATAAATCTTCTAGAAGAAAATGTAGGAAAACATCTTCAAGACCTGGTGGTAGGTCGTGGATTCTTAAAGATGATAAAGGGAGGCCTGAGAAGGACCACTGATGCTTAATGTACGTGGATGTTTTAATTAACTTTACTTTAAAGTGTGGAAATGTACAGAGTTGATGGTAGCACATTATAATGAGTAACAGCTGGTTTATAAATGGGAATATGTCTGGAAAGAGTAGTCTAGGGATGTAAATGTCAATTGAAAGAAAGCTAGAGAATAATCTAGGGAATGAATAACACAGTGAACCCAGAGGTGGATGAGAATTGTGGTTGATGGTAGAGATGCAAGAGTGTCCTTTGTGACCTAGAGTGGACGTACATCACTATTGCAGGGTGGTGGGAATGTGGAGAAGCATGGGGAAAAATACAACTGGAGTGACCTTTGGACAGTGGTTAACAGCAATACTGTAATATTCATACATCTATGCCAAAGATGTACTGTGTTGATAATGGCAGAGTATGGAAAAAGTGTGCCAAATGTACGTTATGGACCATGGTTGGTGGTAATAATCTGATGAAATTACCTCATAATCTGTAACAAATGTTCCACCATGGTGTGGTGTGTTGATGAAGGAGTGTTGTATGGGAATTCTACACATGTACATGATTGTTTTGTAAGTTCACAACTTCTGTAATAAAAATGTATTTTAAAAAATAGTAATAGGGTGGGTTGGAGGAAAACTACACCAAATGTAAGATATGGACTATAGTTCTATAGTTAATAGTAAGATTTTTTTTTAAGATTTATTTTTATTTATTTATTTCTCCCCTGCCCTTGTTGTTTGTGCTTGCTGTCTGCTCTATGTCTGTTCGTTGTGTGCTTTCTGTGTATGCCCATCTTCTTCTTTTTTTTAAAAGATTTATTTATTTATTTCTCCTCCCCCACCATTGATTTTATGCTTGCTGTCTGCTTTCTGTGTTCTTCTGTGTCTGCTCATCTTCTCTTCAGGTGACATTGGGAACCGATCCTGGGACCTTCTGGAGTGGAAGAGAGGCGCTCAATCTTTTGTGCCACCTCAACTCCTTGGTCTGTTGCGTCTCTTATTGTCTCTCCTCTGTGTCTTTTTTTGTTGCATCATCTTGTGGGCCAGCACTCCATGTGGGCCAGCTTTCTGCTCCAGTCAGCTTGCCACACAGGCCAGCTTTGCCTTTCACCAGGAGGCCCAGGGAATTGAACCTTGGACCTCCTATATGGTAGACGGGAGCCCAATCACTTGAGCCACATCTGTTTCCCTCATCTTCTTTTTAGGAGGCACCAGGAACCAAACCCAGGACCTCCCACGTGGGAGGGAGATGCCTAATTACTTGAGCCAGATCCACTCCCTGCTTGTTGTATCTCTTATTGTGTTTCCTCATTGTGTCTCCTCATTGCATCATCTCGTTGCGTCAGCTTGCCGCACCAGCCCATCATGTCAGCTCGCTGTCTTGCTCGTTTTCTTTAGGAGGCACCAGGAACTAAACCTGGGACTTCTCATGTGATTGGCGGGCATCCAACTGCTTGAGCCACATCCACTTCCCAGTAGTGAGATTTTGACGATATTCTTTCATAATTTGTAACAAATGTCTCACCACAATGCAAGGTATTGGTGGTGGGTTGATATATGGAACCCCTATATGTTATGCATTTTTGTTTTGTAAGTTCACAACTTTTACTATACACTTATTGTTTTTGTATGTTTATGTATGAGTGATATACTTCAATAAATTTTTAAATGAAAAAAAAAAAAAAAGACACTTTATGTTCTAGCAGGGACTGGCCCTGCAGGTAGAGGCATTGTGCTATTTGTATTTTAACCTTCAGTCACAAGCACAGTAAATAACAAGGTGATGGGCAATAAAATACAAGTTTGTTGAACTGAATATTTGTCAAACCAGGACTTGTCGCTTCAAAATCCTGGCCTCTACATTCAAAGTATGCTCACACTAAAGCTGAAAAATCCAGACTGTTCCTTTTACTTGTCTCCCCAGCTAGATGGTTAATTTGCTTTTGGAGGGTAGGAATTATGTGCTCACTTCCTTCATGATCTCCAGAGGAACATGGATAGTGTTATGCCCAAAGTAGATATTCAATAAACATTGGTGAATATCTCGTCAAAATGAAATAGGTGGTTTGTTTTAAAATCCTGATTTGTAAGGCCTAGGTTATATGAAACTACTAAAGCTGATTTCCTGAGACTTTCCTTCAATATCACCTTTGACACAGAACTATGAAATCCCTAAAGTCAAGTTTTAATTTATACAAGTGTTCAAAAGAGTCTACCCTGAAGGTATACAGGTGTTTCTTAACACAGGTGAGTCAAGCCTGGAAAGGGAAACAAAAGAATTTCTGGGTCTCTTAAAGGGACAGTATTTCTCAATATAGGCAAAAAGGTAGGAATCATTCTTTTCTCCTTCCTTACTTCCTAGTGCTTAATTAAAATATAAAATTATGGTGTTTATAGGCAAATTATAGGGTCTAATTGGTTTCCAATTCCACCTAACCTTCCTCACAATGAAAGAAATCACAAATAAAAATGGAAATAACATGCTAGATAACATGGTGACCTTGCTGCCTTCCCCCCTCCCGCATTTTCCAAGGGACATTATCCATGAAAAGGAAGGAAATGTTCCAAAAGGTTAACACTGGCTCTCTTTGGATGGTAAAATACCAGAGGTTATATTTTCTTTTTTCTATTTGTCTAAATTTTCCATATTTTATTAGAGTCCTCCCCTAGGAATTTTCCATTTTGAGCTAGAAGAGACGAGACTTACTTCTAGATTAACATGACTAGAAGTGTGCGAAAATGCAGCTGTTTGGAAACATCTTTCCTGATATGTAAAAAAGCATAGCTGTGTGAAGAGGAATAAAAATCAGACATACACAAAGAGAGATATAGAATCCAAAAGTCAGTCAGGCAACATCTAAATGCAATATCTATCCAATACTTTTTCACTTTACTTTGCTCATGATTAATTCTAAAAATTTCTTAAGTACTGCTCTGTGCTACTGGCCAGGAACTGTGATAGATGTTTTGGATGCAAGGGTGAATAAGACATAATTGCTGGGCTTCATATATCCATCTTCGGTACCTCTTTGCTATTTTGGAAAGTATACACACCTTGGTGAAGTATACTAAAGTCCTGCTGTAACACTTTACCTTTAAATGCAGTGAAATCTGATTTCTGCTCTCAGCCAAGATGAAGAAACAGTGACCAGATTGACCCTTCAAGGTGAAACAACCAAAACACCTGACAAAAATGTATATGAAACAATGATTTTAAAGACATGGAGATAATCCCTAAGACACAGGAAATAAAAATGTGGGCCCTACAATTGCCCCAGTTTACTGATCTTGAAAGAGACTCCAGGTTGCATCACAAGAAAGGTATAAACCCAGGTGGAGCCCAGTGGACTCCCTGAGTTGAGGACACAGAGTCAAGAGTCCAGGTAGATCAAGATGACTAGAGTTCATAGGACAGAGTACCTGAGAAGAGAGAACAGCACAGAGAGAGAAATCCAGAGACCGGTGGGAATGCATGTAAGGAAATTACCTAAAACTGGGAAAAGGACTACCTGAAAGGATTACAGGGAATAGTACCTGGTACTCACACAAGGCCAGGGAAAGTGCCTGCTTCCCAGCCAGGCTGGAAAATTTCACAATCCATGGGACATAAGGGTCTTGCCTAAGTAGTGGGGAGTAATTAGCTTTGGGCAAAACAGTGTTGTGAATTAAAAAAAAAAAAAAAAAAA
>JAQZBX010011861.1:0-13827 GCA_029593785.1 Cabassous unicinctus
TCATGGTGTATAATCCTTTTCATATGTTGTTGAATGTGATTAGCAAGTATTTTGTTGAGTATTTTAGCATCCAGTTTCATGAGAGAAATTGGTCTGTAATTTTCCATTCTTGTGGTATCTTTGTTTGGTTTTGGTATTAGAGTAATGTTGGCATCATAGGATGAGTTAGGCAATATTCTTTCTACTTCTAATTTTTGGAAGAGCTTAAGCACAATTAGTGTTAACTCTTTCCAGAATGTTTGGTAGAATTCAGCTGTGAAGCCATCTGGTCCTGGGCTATTCTTATTTGGGAGATTTTTGATGACTGAGTCTATCACTTTACTTGTAATTGGACTTTTGAGTTCATCAATTTCTTCTTTCATCAATGTAGGCTGTTTGTGAGTTTCTAGAAACTTGTCCATTTCCTCTAAATTATCATTCTTGTAGGCATATAATTTTTCAAAGTATCCTCTTATGATACTCTTTATTTCTGTGGGGTCAGTAATGATATCCCCTTGCTCATTCTTATTCTGTGTATTTGCATTTGTTTTCTCTTTTACTTTGTTAGTCTGGATAAGGGTTTGTCAATTTTATTGATATTCTTGAAGAACCAGCTTTTGGGTTTTTTTATTTTTTCTAGTGCTCTCTTATTCTCTATTTCATTTAGTGCTGCTCTAATCTTTGTTATTTCATTCTTTCTTCTTCATTTAGGTTTAGTTTGCTGTTGTTTTTCCAGTTCCTCCAAGTGTGCAGTTAGGTCTTCAATTTTAGCTCCTTCTTTTTTAATATATGTATTTATGGCTATGAACTTCCCTCTCAGGACAGCTTTCACTGCATCCCATAGAATTTAATATGTTTTGTTGTTGTTTTCATGAGTTTCAAGGTAGTTACTGATTTCTTTTGAGATTTCCTCCTTAACCCACCATTTGTCTAAGAGTGTGTTGTTTAACATCCATATATTTGTACCTAACCTGTTTCTCTGGCGTTTAGTGATTTCCAATTTCATTCCATTGTGGTCAGAGAAATTACTGTGTATAATCTCAATCTTTCTGAATTCACTATCTCAGAGCTATCAATTCACACATGGAGAAAATGGGGTCATTACAGCCCAGCCTTCCCCATCCTTCCATCATTTCTTGCAATAACTACATTTTTACAATTGATTTAAAAGACTGTTTCTTTTCCGTTCCCTTACACCCTGAAGACCGGCCGTACTTTGCCTTCACTGTTCCATCCATCAACAATGCAGTTCCCTCTGAATGGTTTCAATGGGCTGTACTTCCCCAAGGCATGAAAAACAGCACCACCTTATGCCAGCTTTTTATCTGCCCTGCCATACAGCTGCTAACTGAGTACTTACAGGTGATCCATTACATGGATGATGTTCTGATAGCCCACCCCAACCCTGAGCATCTCCACACCTGCTTTAGAGTACTCCTCTCCAACTTTGACCAAGTGTGGCTACAAGTTGCCACTGAAAAAGTTCAAACTCGCTCCCTGTACGAATTCTTGGGGTACTGCATATCCAACACAGTCTCTCCTATCTCCCCAATCATTCAGCTCCCCAGCACCTGTACCCTAGCGAAACTACAAGAAATTTGTGGGACTATTAACTGGGTCTGACCTCACCTAAACATGACCACCTTTGAGCTCAAGCCACTGTTTGAGTTACTAGAAGGCGACTCCAACCCCAAGAGCCATCGGACGCTTACTGAATCTGCCTAAGCATGCATAAAAACCTTTAATACAAAATTGCAAGATTTGCCCCTGGGCTGGTTCGATCCAAATGCCCCCTTAATGGCCGTCGTCCTGGCCACAAAAGGTACACCCACCGGAGTCCTCTTTCAGACAGACCCCTTGTTCCGGGTTCACCTTGCTTATAGTCAATTAGGAAAAATTGTTCCACATGTAACTGCCATTTGCATACTAGGCAGAAAGTTATGAAAAACAGCCGTACGCTTCTACGGCGTGGAGCCGGATACCCTAGTGCTCCCCTTTACAGCAGAACAGACCGACCACCTTGCCGTAAATAACCTAGACATGCAACTCCTATTAGAGGGCTTTCCAGGAAAGACTGACAATCATGCTCCCAAACACCGGCTCCTCACTGCCCTCATACAGCTCCCTTGCACCCACCGCCCTTTCGTCTTTCCTTCCTCCACCCCGATTCCTGAAGCACCCCTCGTCTTTACTGATGCAAACAAACAGTTCAGCTGCTTCATTCTCAAACACAAGGGCCACACAGACAAAATTTGGAGGGAGCAGCACGGTGGTTCTGTTCAATTCAGTCAACTTTTCGCCATCTACAATGCCCTCCTATACCACCAAAAACTGCCACTAAATATCTTTACCGACAGCGCTTATGCCGCCCAAGCGGTCAAAACACTACCACTGGCTGTCCTCCACGGCAAGCACACCCCCCTAGACAATCTCCTCCACCACATCCAGAATGTTTTGGAAAATCGGAGATTCCCATGGTACTTACAGCACTTACGCTCCCACACCAACCTCCCTGGTCCCCTAACCCGGGGGAACAAACAGGCCAACAAAACTCTAATCCTCACCACCTCACTGGTCGATCAGGCCAGGTTGCTTCACTCACGTTTTCATATGTCAGCACACTCTCTACACACACTATTTCCCAGCTTGTCGCATCAGCAATGCAAACACCTAGTAACAGCCTGCAACTCCTGCAGCCCCTTTCTACCACTTGGTCCCCTGCAACCACAGGGCATAAACCCTAGGGGACTACGACCCAATGTCCTTTGGCAGATGGATGTCACCCATGTGCCTGAGTTTGGCAGAGTAAAATATGTACATGTTATTGTTGATACTTACTCCCAGTATATTATAGCAAGCACAGCCACAGGAGAAAAAGCCAGGCATGCTATATATGCCCTCCTGCAAGCCATAGTTTCAATGGGTGTGCCATGGAAAACAAAAACAGATAATGGACCCTGCTATGCATCCTCTACCTTCCAAAAGTTTTGCCTAGAATGGAGAATTATTCATGTCACAGGCATTCCCTACAACACACAGGGTCAGGCCATTGTGGAGCGCTCCAATGCAACACTTAAACAAATGATCAAAAAACTCACTAAGGGGCGTAAAACCACAGATATAACCCCCAAAGAAATACTCAATAGGGCTCTCATCACTTTAAATTTCCTCTCCTTCAACCAAACAGGTGTCTCCCCAGCCTCCCGACATTGGGGAGGACTCAGCGGCAGTCCCACACCAATACCATTAGTGCGATGGAAAGACCCGCTCACCAACACATGGCATGGACCCCATCCCCTCCTCACCCAAGGAAGAGGTTTTGCTTGTGTCTTTCCAGAAAATTCAGAGCACCCTATCTGGCTACCTAGTAGGTGTGTTCTGCCAGCATCTTCCTCGGAACCTACAGATCCACCCTTATCTAGCAATGTTGAGGCTGACTCCTCTCCTCCTGTTCCTCCTACAAATCCTCTCACACCCACAACTGACTAATGAAGATGCCGTCTACGCCTGGACATTTTATGTACGAGACATCATTTCCACCAGCTCTCAAACCGTGAGTAAGCCCATTGGCACTGCCTCCTGTCCTACTGCGGGATGTAGTGCACCCATCGCAATCCACATCACCCCCGCTGGCGCGTCTGATTATTCCTGCCCTTACATGTGCTTCCCTCACGTACAAAAAGATAATCAGCCATACCGAAAGAGTAAAAATTATGGGTCAAACTAATAAGCTTTATGTTTCTGTTGGTATGATATAATTCCTTTTGTGTTTGTCTGTTTGTCCAGTGTCAGAATATATTTTGATACCTCTGGATGGTAATATTAAATTGATAAATAAAAATTCTTACAAGAGCTCCGCTAAAATTTGGTAAATTTGTTTAAGAGAATGTGTTCTGTGAAAGTAAAATTTGTCTTAAAATAAAATGACTATAGTCTATGTGGTTAAGAATAGTTATGGAGAGTTTAAGGAAGCACTGTTTAAATAAAAATATTTAAATGGCTAATTCCAAAAAATCATTATTAAACAGAAAACCAACTTAATAATAATAATAAAAGTAATTTCACAACAGGAGAACCTGTCAGCAGCCAACTTCCCCTGCCAACTTGCCTCTAAAGGACTGTTTCTAGTGTTACATGCTACTAAGTATTTAAAATGAAGAAAAGTTATATTTGCATGCAACCAAATTAAATCATTATTCTAACAAGTTTGTTTAATGTTGATGGTAATTATGTGTTGTGAAAAGTTTACTTGAAAACAGTTTCCAAAATAATTGTAATAACTTGAGTATAGAAGGTATATATAATGTGTTCTTATTCTTAAGGAAAAAAACAATAATTTTGTCCTAAAATAAAATGACTGGTTATTAAGAAAAAGTAAAATGTGGGACAAAAGCTAAAGGAATACAGAAAGTGCAGAAGGTGTGTGGAAAAGGAATTTTTGTGGTTAAAGCTAAGTGAAATTTAAGCAGTCTATCTATAAAAATTTAAAACCTTTAATGTCAAACAATATAATAATATGAAGTTAAAGTTTTATTTTTTCTCAAAGTTTCTCAAGTCAGTAGTCTGTTTAGGTAAAAGTTTACAAAGTTTTTCTCCTGAATAATCAGTTTGCAATAAAGAAAGTCTGTTTTATCAAAATAGCTTCTAGTACTTTAAACCTATCATTTCCATAGAGAAACAGGTCTTATCACTTTTAAAAGGAACACAATGTTCAAACCTGCTTTCTCAAAGTCAAATTCTGAATACTAGCTTTTATTTCAAACTGTCACAAGTAACTTGGTCTTTTAAAGTTCATGTGATGTAAGTTGAATGAAGTATTTAAAACTGTTGTATAACTAAAAGAAATTTTCTAATTTTATAAAAATTAAAGCTATATGAACAAAAAGTTCATATAAATACTTTAAAAGTGTATAAAATTCCTAAAAATATAATAGTGTTTCAACATTAAATAAAATACAATGCTATTAATCATAATTTTTAGTTATAAGTACAAAAAGAAAGCAGCCATTAAAGGCTGCCGGGGTAGTGCCTAACAGTAAATTATAGTAAAATAACATAACACCCCTGCAGAATGCAGTGGTCCCAAATATTGCTGGTTTGTCACAAGGGGTTAATATCCAGTTATGTCTCTATCACTTTGCTTTAAAACTTGCTAAGGCTTTCTTTAGCTTTTTCTTGGGTCAAGAGTCAATGGGTCAAGTCAGCCCACATTCCCCTTTCTGTAAAGCAGCCAACAATAAATCAAGTTTATATTCAACATTGTAAGCAACAGCCCCAATTCCAATTATAATATTAACAACAGAATCAATGCCAGTATTAAAATTACAAGTTAATGTATTACCCCACAGCCCAAATGGGAAATAGTGATTTGTTTTTACCTATCCCTCAAACTATACAAAGTAAAGAAATTAAAGTCATTGCTACTAAGAATATTAAACACTTAAAATATAAAAGTTTATTCATTGGATGCCTGTTGTTACATAATCTACTGTAGTTATGAACAATGTATAATATACTTAAATACTAATCAAAACTTTAGTACAATACATTGCATATTTAAGCAATTTAATAACTTGTATTTTACATGCAAATGTGTTTTATTAAATGTATATCTAAATCTCTTGTTTTAAGTTTCAACAGTCCTGAAACCAAATGTATTAAAAAACAAGTTTGGTAAGTATTGGTCAAGCCTAAAAGTAAAGCATCATACAAGAAACTTTGTTAATCAACAAACCAATGCCTTACTAGTTAACATTTTTCATATTTCAGGAAGCATATTAAAAATTAAAATAGTAAACACATCCAAGGATGTTTTGTAACAAATAAAAAAAAGGGGGGGTGTAGATAATGTGCATTTCAACGGGTGTTGTATTCCTCCCTGTGGGAGGTGGCCACTCTCCTGGGGACTGATGCACAAACCTTGAAATGTGCTGCCCAGGGAGTGTTGTGTTCCTTCCTGAGGAGGCTGGCCCCTTCCTCGGGAATTAGCAAAATACTCACAAGTTGGCATCTATAATATCAAATTTGTTAATCTTAAACACAGTATCAGTTGTTACTGCAACACTTCCCAGCTAAAAGCTAAATATTGATAAGTATATATATGAAACTGCTCTATTTATCTGTCATTCTGTAACATTGTTCAATATTAACTTAATCTTTTAATTAGTTATGTTATTTATGTTTCTCACCCTAATTGTCAGTATAAGCTTATTAACTAAATATATATATTAACATTTATTTTATATCTGTTCAAAGCTCTAGCCAACAATAAGCCAAATATATCAGTGTATTAGACAACTAGTTTAGTGAAAGAATAAAAATAATAATCAATGGGAAAAAAACAAAAGTTAAGTAGGATATAGGGTTGAGATTTTGCTGTCATCTGGCTTGGGGAAGGATTTACACCGCCTAATCCTTTCAGGGTGGGTCATCACACTAAGCCACATCTATAAAAATTAGCCTCGGCCTTCCGCACTGTTAGTTCTTGGCGGGACCACATTTCTAATATAAATACTAATTATACTTTTACCGTTACTCGTAATAATTCTGAATGGGTTAAAGCTTATATACATCTTTTTTTATGTTCTGTTATTGGGTAATATTGTTTAGAACAATAGTAATAGGACTATAGAATGTTTATACAAATGCTCTTTATATACTTGTATTAACAATTCTATTAGGTTCCTCAAATACCACAAATAGCACACCCTGCAGTGGCCCGTCTATCCGCAACATCCCTCTCTTTAATGTATCTCTAAAAAACATAATGGGTTACATTACTTCTAGCCCTACCTCTAGTCCTAATACCTACCCATGCATTAATAGCATCTCAGTAACTTCTACCCTATTCGCCCCACAGGGCTTCCGCTTCTGGTGTAAATTCTACCCTAACCCCCTGCGTTAACACATCTTCCCCCAGCCCATGCTTGCTAGTCTCTCTGATCCTCCAGTTAACCCTTTACACCAAATATAAAATAAGCTCTTGTATGACACCCCCTCGCCCAAAAAGGGCAGTGTTCTTCCCCCTTCTTATAGGCGCCAGCCTTGCTACATCAGTCATAGCCACTACATTGGCTGGCGGCGCCCTAGGACAAGTCACCATTAACTCCACTGCCCAGTCCCTAGAGTCTCTCCAAAGGCAGCTTACATCAATAGC
The DNA here is from genome assembly GCA_029593785.1 of Cabassous unicinctus. NCBI lineage: Eukaryota > Metazoa > Chordata > Mammalia > Cingulata > Chlamyphoridae > Cabassous > Cabassous unicinctus. The sequence continues at coordinate 7,136 of JAQZBX010011861.1, forward strand.
GCAAATAGCTCTCCAAAACTGCTGTGCTCTAAACCTCCTAACAGCAGAAAAGGGTGGAACTTGTCCTTTTTTACAGAAAGAGTACTGTTACTATATCAACAAGTCTGGGGTAGTAAAACAAAATGTCCAAACCTTGTTCAATCTCCGCAATGATTTGGCCAACAAACATAAAACACAACAATCACTCTTTTCTTGGCTCAACTCCCCACTTTCTGCTTGGCTAGCCCCCATTATCACCCCCTTTTTAACCTTCCTTTTTTTTCTCTTCATAGCTCCCTGCAATGTCAAATTTATCCAAAAACAAATTCAAAACGTATTGTTACAAACCTTCTGCCAAATTCAGTATCCACAGTACCAACGGTTACCACAACAGCCCCCAGAGTGCCAATGAATGACCTAACTAAGTGGAACCACCGAATTGTAAACTCTCCTCTCCCCTCTTCCCCCTCAGCAACCCTCTCCTTCTCTTACAGTCAACACCCCCCACCATCAAGCCAAAAGAAACAAACCAACCAGCGGCCACTGGGCAAGTACGCATAGTGTACATGGGAGTCCCACTAAAAATACCCCCTCATAAACAAAGACCTGGCGGCAACCAAAGATGGGTAAGACCCCCAGAGGGGGGCAACCTAAGACAGGCACAGCCATTGTGGCCCCCCACAAAGACCTGGCTGACAGCCAATGACGGGTAAGACCCCCAAAAGGGGGCAACCTAAGACAGGCGCAGTCAAGGAGCCCCTACGCCTACCACTTCTCCCCTCTGTTATATAATAAGAAGGGAAGAGATGTTGGAGGAAATGTGGGGGAGGGGGCGAGGGTGGTATGGGAACTCCAAGCGCACTGCCCAAGAAAACCAGAGCATAGGCACCATCTTAATGCCAAATACCGCAACCAACCAGAGGCGGACACTCTCTTAACCACCGCAGCTAAGTTGCTAACACTTGTTGTGACCTCTCACAGCTCCACCCCTCCTTTTCTCACCGCGGTGCAGCTCCACCTCTCCCATCCCCGCCGCAGCACAGTTCCACCCCTTCCTCTTCCCCCACCACCGCTTAACATTAATATCAAAACCTGCATAAGAAACTCAGACTTGGAAGGCCAGCCTCGTCTCCGGAGTGTGCGACAGTCTCCGTATTCGTTATTCATCGTCCGCTGGTAACTGGGAAGTGTCCGTCTCCCCAATTTCGTCTGTGACTTAAGACGCAGACCCTGGCCTTTGGCCCGCTGCGCTCGGGGATGCCTGAGCCCAGTTGGCCGCAACCCCCCTCCCTTCGTCCCCCAACCGCCCGATCGCCAAGGGAACCGCCCTGGGGGTGGTGATCGGTGGCAGCGGCAAATAACAGCGGCAAGCAGCAGTTAACAATAAAGCCCAGGGCCCAAGTTGGCGATCGACGGCAAAGCCAGCAAGGTCACGCCGACACTATCATGTGGTCTATCTTGGAATATGGTCCATGTGCACTCGAGAAGAATGTAAATCCTGCTGTATTTGTGTGTAGTGTTCTGTATACGTCTATTAAGTCCAGTTCTTTTAATGTATTGTTCAGAGCCTTTGTTTCTTTATTGAGTCTCTGTTTAGATGTTCTCTCTAATGATGATAATGGTGTATTAAAGTTCCCTGCTATAATAGTAGAGGCATTTATTTCTCCACTTTGTTTTTCCAGAGTTTGCCTCATGTATTTTGAGGCACCACGATTAGGTGCATAAATGTGTATGATTGCTCTCTATTCTTGAGAGATTACCCCTTTTACTAATATATAGTGTCCATCTTTGTCTCTTACAATAGTTTTGCATTTCAAGTCTATTTTGTCTGGTATTAGAATAGCTACTCCTGCCTTTTTGGCTATTGTTAGCTTGCAAAATTGTTTCGAGCCATTCATTTTCAGCCTCCTTGAATCCCGGGGTCAAAGGTGGGTTTCTTGTAGACAACATATAGATGGATCATATTTCCTTATCCATTCTGCCATTCTGTGTCTCTTGATTGGTGAATTTAATCCAGTAACCTTCAGTGTTATTACTCGCAACAAATTTCTTACTTCAGGAATATTTTCTTTGGGTTAATGTATGTCATATGTTTTTTTGTTTCTGTTTTTGTCTTTTTAGTTGTTTTTAAACTCTCCTCCAACTGTCTCTCCCTTGTTTTTTCCTTTGAACTTGTAGAACTTCCTTTAGTATTTCTTGAAGAGCAGTTTTCTTATTGGTATGCTCACTTAATTTCTGTTTATCTGTGAATATTTTGAACTTTCCATCATTTTTGAATGCCAGTTTTGCTGATAGAGAATTTGTGGCTGGAAGTTTTTTTCTTTTATTACTTTGGCTATGTCATGCCACTGTCTTCTTGCCTCCATGGTTTCAGATGAGAAATCATCAGTTAATCTTATTGTGCTTCCCTTTTATGTGATGGTTCTCTTTTCTCTTGCTGCCTTGAGTATTTTCTCTTTGTCTTGAGCATTTGACAGTTTGATAAGTATATGTCTTGGAGTTGGCCTGCTGGGATTCATACTGTTTGGGGTGTACTGTGCTTCCTGGATCTGCACATCCATCTCTCTCAATAGGTTTGGGAAGTTTTCAGCCATTATTTCCTTCAATACTACCTCTGTTCCCTTTCCCTTCTCTTCTCCTTCTGGGATGCCCAAAATGCATATATTTGTGCATTTTGAGTTGTCAGTTAAATCCCTGAGTTCCTGCTGAATTTTTTCTATCTTTTTGTCTATCTGTTCTACTATCTGTTTGATTTCAGATGTATTGTCTTCCACATCACTAATTCTTTCTTCTGCCTGTTCAAATCTGCTGTTATGTGAATCCAGCATCATTTTGATTTCTTTGACTGTGCCATTGATCACCATCATATCCGTTATCTTTTTGTGTATGTGTACAATTTCTTCAGTATGTTCTCCCAGTGTCTTCTTTATATCCTTAATCTTTTCCTTCCCTTTATTATGTTGGTCCATGATATATTTTTGGAAACCTTTGATTAGCTATTCGATGTTCTGTATCTCTTCCTGGTTTTTAGATTTTTCATTGGACTTGTCCATTTCTTCCTGTTTCTCAGTGTGGTTTGTAATTTTTTGTTGCCCTCTAGTCATCATTTTATCTTGATGTGTTTATTCAGTTCATTAGCTTCTCTCTCTGCTCTGGAGTTTTATTTAACTGGTGGTTCTGTGTGTGTGTTAAGTTTTCTCTTTGGCAGTTTTTCTTCTTCTTTTTCTTTTTTTCCTTACTTCTTTCTGTGTTACCTTGAGGACAAAAGATTAGGTCCAGTGGAATAGAAAGATGTGAGAAAGAAAAAAGGATAATAGTAATATTGATAAAAGTTTGAAGAGAGGCCAAATAATACCTAGTGAAACAAATATTTAATTCATGTAGGCAGTATAGAGTAATAGGAAAAAACATGGAATACCTACAATGGAACAGGAAATCAAATAGAGGAATATATATATAACGATTTAGAAGGCTAGAATGATGAGGTTGGAGAGAAAGAGTGAAGAAATGGCTGAAAGTAAAAAGTTAATATGAATAAAAAAAGAATAAAACAGAATAGATAGAGTAGAAATTGATACCTTTAAGTTGTGGTATAATGAATAAACGTGGTGTGTAAGAAATACAACAAAAAGCAGAAGGCAGAAAGATGAAGGAAGGGGAATAGATAGCATGGGAGAGAAAATCAATATAGATAGAGAATGGAAAATAACTGAAGAAGAAGCACATCAAAGAAGAGAGAAGCTAGCATCACCTAATTAAAAAGAAAAAAGAAGGAAAAAAGATGGGGTGAGGGGAGGAAAGAAGAAAGAAAAGCAAGAGACAATGAATAAACAGAGAAAAACCAAAAAACCACACAAGCAAGCAGTCAAACAAAGCTAAGGAGGAAGAGTGTTCCTTCTAAGGTCCTTGCGGAACCTCTCAGCCTGCTTGTGTTTATCAATCAGTTTCACCTCAGGGTTCTATCTGCAGGTTTTGAGGCAGATTTTAGCTATTAAACTAAATTAGAAAGAATAATTCATTTTTTCAAATGACTGTCTTCTTTCTTTTTTTTTTTGCATCACCAAGGGGACCCTCAATAGTCTCGTGGAAACTAATCAAGCACTTCCCACTTCCTGGCCTCCCCGGGGAGCTGAAGCTCTGATGTTTCTCAATGCAGAGTGAAAAATTGGCTGACTCTGCCCCCTCTGGAGCCAAGCCTCAGTGTAACCGGCCTGCTGGGCAAATCAGGCTTCTTCAGTAGATTTGCCTCTCCTCTCAACCTGGTGCTGCTTGAAGCCAGCTTATCTGCTCTCCAAAGCTATGAGGGTGTGTCGGCTGCCAAATCCACTGAAGGTAAACCCCTCTCCACCTTCTGTCAGAACCCTCCCCCTCTCAGAGAATGCTCCCCCACACCAGGAGCAGGAGTCGCGACTCAAACCAGCCTTTTTTCCTGAGGGTGGGGCTCAGCTGTCTGTGTTAACCACTACAGGCAGGCTCAAAACTCATGAATCTCTACCAATCAGTCCACAACATCGATCTGACTGCAGATAGATGTCCCAAGCTTTTCTCTCTGTGCGCCCACAGCACAGACCCCCGGGAAGGATCCATCCAAAATCAGCCATCCTCAGAGAGCTAGTCAGCGAGTGCCCTCTTAAAATGATGCCATCTTGCCTCCGTTATCTCTCCCAACTTTTATTTCCCTATATTTCTCTCTCACTCTCACTCTTACAATAATCCACTGACTATATACATAAATATTTACTGAAAAGTGTTAGGAACAAAACAGGAATTAGGAAGATAAGAAGAAACACATAGAAATGAAATAAAATTATGAAACGAATTTTGAAAATTGCATCAATAAGTAGTCTACTAAAGGAATCAATTACATAATACATTTGACTAACACACACTGGAAAAATTTCAGCAACATTACAACTCTAACGTTCACTTCACTGGCATGACTGAGACAAGACAACAATTGTGGAAGGTTAAGACTATCTATAATCCTGTAGTAATATGCCCGAATTAGCACCCACTGAGAGTGTGAACTTGGAAAATTAACTTCATCTTTCCAAACCAAAAGAATAACTAATAATGGCTCAAATTTTCAGGTATGTCCTATTCAACGTCATAAACATGTCATCATTGCAGAGTGCTTATCTGAGATGCACTGAAATAGTTGTATTATATTAAATTTCATTATATGTGAAGGATGCACAAAATTAAAATACCATGTTCAAATTTTATTTATCTAAAATAAACAAATAGAAGGTTAAATATCAATTATTTATTATCAAAGCACTGAGCAATGAATGGGCCTTAAACCAGAACCAAATTATTTTTTCTTTAAGTTATACATATATACATATATATATATGTTTATTATATGAAAGTAAATATATATTAAATATTCTATTAAGAATAAATCCAAGAATACCAATATTCTATGCTATAAAAGATTAAAAATATTTTCTGTCACCACATCCTGTTTATGGATATATTAGTGAAATAATAATATGTTTTACTTAAATTCTTCTGATACTCTTGACAATATAATTTTCTGGCACTTCTGGGTCATTGACTTTCTATGTAGATGAAGATGTTGGTTACATACAATGGCATATATTTTAACAAATTATGTCTCACTACAGAAATACTCTATATCACTATAAGGGACTGAAAATATAGTAGAGAAAGTATATGGAGTTTAGCCATTTCATTCATTCATTCTTCTCTGCAATCAGGTATTCCTGTTAATGTTTCAGGACTATAAAATTGTTTGTGTTTATGGGTAGCTGATTTCACTTTAAGAGGAGAAAGAAACTAGAAAAAATATAGATCATGAATTTAAAAATAAAACAAACATTATCAATCTGAAAGACTCAAATAAAGCTATTTCCACAACTCTCATGTAGTCTGACATCATCAGTAACAGATATCCATAAGAACACAAATATTGTTAAGTGATTATTAGGGTGAAGAATTTTTTGGACATTATTTTTTATAATTTACATAGCAATATGCAAACTAAAGAACTTAGGGTCCTTTTATACATGAGAAAACGCATGCCAAGAATGATACATAATTTGAGAAAGTTCACATAGTTAACAGAGCCAGGATTCAAGCTTAGGTTTCTCTGATTCACACACTAAGCCACTGGATGATATAAAAAAGCCCATTGTGACATGCATATTTCTGTACTCATTCTCTCTTCAAAATAATACAAACTCTATCCTCATCTATTTAAATTCTTTTTTTAAAGCCATCAAGCTTAAAAGACAATGAAATTTTAAAAACAATTATAAAATCAAATGACTTCTAGATAAATGGCATAGCTAGTAAATTAAATTTAAATTCATTTATGTCAGAAAATAAAACTATGTTACCAAAGTGGCATGCACCAAATGGGAGGGTGTGAAAATTAATTTTCCCCTCTTTTATAATTGGCTCAAAGTTAAATATAGTCCCTTATTTCTACTGTCCCTCTTCTATTATCTTTCATCAAGAAAAATAAGTCAAATTACTGATTTATAGCTTTATCATCCTAAGTATATAGAAAGACCTTCCTATTTTCTAGCTATGTTCCCTAGAAGGCATGTGGCTCAATATTAATATAATTCTAAGTAAAATAGGATACCCTTTCTCAAATTTAAATATTAAAGCATATATGCTATTTTGACATTCTGGCTGATAGTTTCTAATATATTGTGTAATTGATGAAATTTTTCTTCTTA
>JAQZBX010011861.1:13927-42165 GCA_029593785.1 Cabassous unicinctus
TTCAAAATAATACAAACTCTATCCTCATCTATTTAAATTCTTTTTTTAAAGCCATCAAGCTTAAAAGACAATGAAATTTTAAAAACAATTATAAAATCAAATGACTTCTAGATAAATGGCATAGCTAGTAAATTAAATTTAAATTCATTTATGTCAGAAAATAAAACTATGTCACCAAAGTGGCATGCACCAAATGGGAGGGTGTGAAAATTAATTTTCCCCTCTTTTATAATTGGCTTAAAGTTAAATATAGTCCCTTATTTCTACTGTCCCTCTTCTATTATCTTTCATCAAGAAAAATAAGTCAAATTACTGATTTATAGCTCTATCATCCTAAGTATGTAGAAAGACCTTCCTATTTTCTAGCTATGTTCCCTAGAAGGCATGTGGCTCAATATTAATATAATTCTAAGTAAAATAGGATACCCTTTCTCAAATTTAAATATTAAAGCATATATGCTATTTTGACATTCTGGCTGATAGTTTCTAATATATTGTGTAATTGATGAAATTTTTCTTCTTTCATGTAGAACTGAACTTGTCACTCAATTACAATACGTTGTGAATATAATGCATTGGGATACTTATGCCAGCTTATTAAACTCTTTGTGAAATCCACAGGGGATGCCCAAGGAGAAAACACAATAACTCTTCTACAAAGGAAGAGCAACAAGATGAGTTATTTTCCCCCTGTAATATGCAAGTAAAAGTCTCTGGAGCAATAAACTACATGATAAAAATGTCCACATGACAGCAATTGTTCTTTTAATAAAAAAGTATCCTCCAGTGGAAAAATCAGATGGCAGTGAATTGGAAAATTAATCTGATGATTATTTTCTAGTACATAATCTTAGCTCTGATACATAAGCTAAAAATATAGTGTCATCAGGTTAATATGTTAAATTCCCTGAAATCCAGTTTCCTGTTGTTAGGAATATAACCTCTTTAATTCTCCAAAAATTTCAAATATATTTATTTGATAAAATGAAATGAAAGCATAACCTATTATATAATTTATAATTTTAACTAAAAATTACAATGTTTTTATTTATATTTTAAAATACTATTAAGTGACTTGAGAGATAGTGGTAGCTCACAGATTCTCACAAAGGAGATGAATTTATGTATAAGAGCAGGATTGTTAGAACAGTAAACATTTAAATGTAATTTTCTATGTGACAGAACGTTAGACTCTCAGAGGCCTGCTAGAGTAAAATGTACTTGTTTTAAATTTTATATGGTATTTCTTTGTCTTAGGGATCTCATATACTAATCAATAATAGACTAATACTTGGCTAGAAAAATAAGAAACTCAGAATAATTTTGAAAAATATTATGACTTCCTGTGTCCCACACGAAGAGATTCTAACTTAGTGTATAGGTAATCTGATTACTAATTAATTACCTTAGGAGTCACAGACTCTGAATAAAATAAAGAATATAACATTGGTAAGGAATTCTTTTGGTAGCAATTGATCTATTAATTTATGCAATTGCAAATTGATTGATAGATTAATGCATCCCAATTAAAATTTAAGTGAGGCTTTTTTATTTTTTTTGCAGAAATTGACAAGATGATTTTACAATTAATATGAAAAAGCAAAAGAATAAGAGTAACAATTTAGAAAAAGTAGAATATGTTTAGAAGACTCACATAATTTGATTTTAGGATTACCAAAAAGCTAAAATAATTAAGAGAGCTGTTATTGCTGAAATGCTAGTTGCCTTGATCAATGGAACTGGATAGAGAGTTCAGAAATAGACTCACACACATATGTGAAGATTAATGTCACCATTAAGGGCTGGAAGGACACAGGGGTGGTAATTCCATCACATCCCTATTCAAGTCTTCTATTTGGCCTGTACAGAAAACAGATGAATTTTGGAGGTTGACTGCATTCTCATAAAATTAACCAGCTGGTAATTAAATGGAGTTGATGTTTTAGATGTGGTATCATTGCTTTAACAAATTAATACACCTTCAGGTACTTGGTATACAGCTATTCATTTGGCAAATATGTTTTATTCCCCTAATACATGTTAGTTGGCTTTCAGCTGGTTAGTCCAGAAAAACACCTTCACTATCTTTTCTCAGGGATACAGTAAATATACAGTCCTAGGCCATGATCTAGTCTGCAGGTGACCTGACCATATTACCCTTCACTAAAACATCTCACTGTTCCAATATTGAGGATATGCTGATTGGACCTAGTGAGCAGAAGCAACGACTACTCTAGCTGTATTGATAAGACATTTGCATGTTAGAGGATGGGTAAAAAAAATTGAACAAAAATTCAGGAGCCTTCCATATCAGTGAAATTTCTAGGCATCAGGTGGAGAAGGCAATGTCAATATATTCCATTTCAGGTGAAGGAAAATCTGTTGCATCTGGCCCCTCTTACTACCAAAAAAGTCTGTTTTTGTTTGCTAAAGGCTGACAGTGTAAATTACCAGAAATGGGTTGGCTTTTATAATGGGAATTTAGTAGTTTTAAAACTTAAGATACTGAGGCTGTGAAAATGTCCAACCTGGTATCAACAGAGATGTTGTCTCACCAACGTTAGTGACTGGTGATCCAGGCTTCCTGCCACATGGCAAGGCAAAATGGCAAGCAGTGTCTGCTTTCTCCTTCAGGCTTACATTTCCTCTGAGCTTAGCTGTGGGCATGCAGGCACATGGCTTGTTTCACTGCTAGTCTACTCTTCTCTCCTCTTTCCTCCAGGCTTCGTCTCTTCATCTTTGAGCTGCTCCATGGGCCTAGCCTTTTGTGGACCTCTTTCTGTGCCTCTGTGCTGCACTAATTCCAGCCTCTAGTCTCCAAGACCTCTCCTTCTCTTTCTGAGTCTTTTTTGTCTGTATCTCTGCTTTCAGTTCTCCATTAAAAGGACTCCACTAAGAGGATTAGGACCTAACTTAGGTCCCACAATCTAATTAAAGGCCATTGACTCAAGTGATCTAATCAAAAGTTTCCTTAGCTGAATCTAACCAAAAGGTCTTATAATCAATAGGAATGGGAAAGATTAAGACCAAAATTTTCTGGGGTACACAAAAAAGTCAAACTAGCATATTCCACTGTCTAGATCCCCAAAATGCATATCCTTTCCATATGCAAAATACATTATTCTCTCACAATATTTTAAAAGCTTAGATCATTTCAGTAACAATTATTAAGTACAAAATTGCATAGAAAACATTTATAGCCATGCAGTCTGTCTTAAGGCAAAAGTCCTCTCCAGCTGTAGGCCTGTGAAACTTAGAAAACAGTTTATCTGCTTCCAATATACAAAGGAGAGACAGTCATAAAATAAACATTTTCATTACCATAGGGAGAAAGTGGAAGGAAAAAAAGGTTGTCATGGGTCCCAAATAGTTCTGAAAACCTTCAGGGCATACTCACATTTCAAAGTTTGAGAGTCATCTATAGAGTAGTATCATCCCATCCAAAGGCTTGCCCAGTGACCATCTTCTCAGCTCCAAATTTATTAAGCATCTGGGTGGCAGCTGAGATCTGGGTCTTTCTAAGAACACTGGGGTAACAGTCACATTCTCCCTAATTTCCCAGGCACAGGCTCACACCCTTAGCATAGTGGGGTGGCAGATACACTATCTCCAACTTCAGGGACAAAGGCCAAAACCCCTCAGAATGTTGGGGTGGTAGACTAACTCTCCCCAACCTCCAGGGATTGAGCCCCACCTCTCTGAAGCCTCTGGTGGTAACACTGTCCCTTAACAAAGGGGTGGAAGGTCTGCCCTCTTCAAATGTCAGGGTAAACTCATCATTTTTCTGTCCACATGAGTGAGCTCCCACTCTTGGCCTGAGAAGATGTCTTAAGTCCAGACCTCAGTGTCCACGATTTTGCCCTTGAAGTCATTTTCCCTTCAAACTCTCCCTTTCCTGTTCTTTTTAGTTCAGGCTGACAGTGATTCTATTCATAAACATCTTGCTAAAAAATAGCCTTGTTAATTTAGCATGCAAGAAGCAGGGGTCCAAGTCATCAGACAGTAAGGCTTTCCACAAATCCTTCCCAGATAACTGCCTTTTCAATCCTAGCAAAAGAAACAGCGGCATGGTGCCAAGTTCATTTAAATTCTTACATGGAGCACTACTCTCTGGAGACTCATTTAATGGAAGCTCAGAATTTCCCAATCCATCAATTTCTGGTTTCTTTGTGCCCAGGACTTCAATTCTCAGCTTATCCCTTCCTTCTCATATTTTACTATAAGTTGCAAGGAGAATTCAAGTTGCACTTTCCACATTGAGTTTGGAATCTCTTCAGCTGAAAGATTTTACACAATATACAGACACCATCCAAGCATGGACAGCTATCGCACTATGGCACCTTTCTGGGATATTTAAGGTCAGTGGCAAAAGTAAATCCTCCCAATGGGCAGAAATTCAAGCAGTATACCTGGTTGCTCATTTTTCTTTCAAGGAGAAATGGCTAGAGGTGTATTTGTATACATAATCATGGGCTGTGGCCAGCCGTTTGGCTCTGTGGTCATGGTTTGGAAGGCACCTGATTGGAAAATTGGATGCTAACTGGTCTGGGGAAATGTTGTGGAATAGAACTTTCCAAATGGGTGAAAAATATGAAGACATTTAAGTCCTATGAGAATGCACATTAGACAGCATCAATAGCAGAGGTGGATAAGAGGACCCATTCTGTGTATACCAGTCAGACTCTATTCCCAGTATCTCTTCCAGTGGGTATATGAACAAGATGGTCATGATGTTAGGGATGGAAAATATGCATAGGTTCAGCAATATGGACTTCCATTCCTTAAGACCAACCTGCATACAGTCTCTGTGAATGCCTAGTCTGTCAGCAGCAGAAACAATCACTTGTTCCCAATATGTCACTATTACAAAGGTGATCACTCTGCTACCTGCTGGTGAATTGAATACATTGGACCATTTTCTTTATGGAAGGCTTAGTTCTTTGTTCTTACTGAATAAAGCGTTTATTTTGGATATTGAGCAACCTTCTCCTCACACAATGCTCCTGCCACAACTACCATCTGTGCACTTATAGAATCCCTTATTCACCCACATGGTATACCATAAGCATTGCTTCTGTTTAAGTAAATCACTTCCCAGCAAAGAATATATGTCTTTAGTCCATGCTCATTGGGTTAAATGACCTTACCATCTTCTCCATCATCTTGAATCAGCTACATTGACAAAACTGTGAAATGACTTATTTAAGACTCAATCACAATGCCAGCAGAAGAACAATACTTTGCAGAGAAGAATACGTGTTCTTTGGAGGTTGTATGCTCTCCAAATCAGTGTCAAATCTGTAGTGTTGTTTCTCCCTGAGCCCAGATTCATGGACCCAGGATTCATAAGGTGGAAATGGGACTGGAGTTATCACTATTACCCATGTGATTCACTTTCAAAATTTCTGCTTCTTGCCCCTCTGGACTTATGTTTTTCTGGACCTAGAATTCTGCAAATGGAGGAGGTCTTCCACAAGGTAGCATAACAACGATGCCATTGAAATGGAACATAAAACTGATAGCTGGGTATTTTGTTCTCCTCATGCTTCTGAATCAATAGGGAAAAAATGAATTACTGTATTGACTGGGATGATTGATCCTTCTTACCAAGGGGAAATTGGACTGCTAATGGAGGTAAGGAAGAATACATCTGGAATATAAGGGGTCCATTAGGATGTCTCTTATTATTACCATGTCCTATGATTAAAGTAATTGAAATACTACAACAACCCAATTGAATCAGGACTACTAATGGCTCAATATTTTAGGATTGAAGGTTTGGGTCAGCCCACAAAGAAAAGAACCATTAACAATTGACATTCTTGCTAAGGGTAAAGGGAAATTGGAATGGTATTAGATGAAGGTAGTTATAAATATCAGCTAGGACCATGTGACCACATGCAGAAACAGGACACTGTTGAGAATTTTCCCTTATTTTTTAATGAATATGTTTATACACACAAACACACATACACACATATGAAGTAAATATCTTTGCTTTCTTCCAACTTTTGCTCTCTTATCATAAAACATAAGTTATATTAATTTTATGTCATAGTTTAAAATATACAGAGAAAGACTGAATATCACTCAAGGACTTGCATCTTCTGGGGAAAAAGTTAATACACAGGTCAGTTGTCCTAACATGGAAGAATTATGACTATGTTATAGTCATTATTTAGTGATTATATATGTTTTAAGTAGGTGTGTGTTAGTGTTAACTTGATAAGTAATTGACTGTGATGGTTAACTTCATATTTCAAGTGGGAACTTTATGGTGTACTGTGGTTTGGTCAACCCAGCAATGGCTTGATTATCATTGTGAGTGTAATTCATAGATGGATTTGCATCTATTATCAATTCATTGTATCCACAACACATTGCATCTACAATCAACAAAGAAGATGTCCACAGCAGTTTGCGGAGTCTCCCCATCCAATTAGTTGAAGTCTTTAAAAGCAGAACTGAGGATTTCATAAGTTGAGAAGAAGTATTTCTAATTCTATTTCAGCCAGATGCTTCTAATTGGAAATGCAACTTCACTTTCAACCCACTTGCTCTAAAGATTTTAGACTTGGAAAAATCCACAGTCAGATGTAAGCCACTTTCTATAACAAATTTCTTAATATATATCCTGTCAGTCTGTCAAAAACCCTCTTAGTTTACCAGACTTCTATGGCAAATACCATACAATGATTTGGCTTGAATTACAGGAATTTATTGGCTCAAGGTTTTGAAGGCTAAAGGTTCAAATTCAAGTTATCTGCAATGCTTGCTTTTTACCTGTAATTTTTTTTTTACCCCCAAAAATCATGTTCTTGAAACTGGTCCATTCCTGTGGGTGTGAACCTATTGTAGGTGGGACCATTTGATTATATTAATTCAGTAAGTTATGACCTAGGGTAGGTGTTAATCCTCTTACTGGAGTCCTTTATAATAATATAAATACAGAGAGAGGGGGCCACAGAGACAGAGATAAACTCTCTCAGAAGCTGAGAGAAAAACACCTAGAATCCAGAAGTTGAAATCAATAGAACCTAGGAGAAAGAAAGGCACAGAAGCAGAAAGAAAGCTGGAAGAAGCCAGAAGCTGAGAGCAACAGATCTCAGAGGAGAAAGCAGAGTCTGGCAGATGCCACTATTGTGTCCTGCCATGTGACAGGAGTCCAAGATCTTGGGCAGCTGATCTTAGGGGAGAGAGCTGCATTTGATGCCTTGATGTGGACATTTTTCTCAGCCTCAAAATTGTAAGCTTATAAGTTATTAAACCCCACTTTAAAAGCACACCTGTTTCTCATATATTGCCTTGGCTGCCTTTAATAAACTAAAACATTATCCAAAGACTGTAGCATTCTGGTGTTGGCTAGCTGCAATCTTTGGGGTTTCTGGGTTTGTAACTCTGCTTCATTTCACATGAAGATCTCTCTCCTAATGTCTGCTCATCTTGGTTTCAGTGACTTTTGTTTTTTTCCTTCTCCAATCTCTGACAACCAGTGTCAACCCTTCATTATGTCCCCAATTAATATTAATATCCACTTATATTCCTTAGGGCCCCCAGTAAATGAAAATAAAATATTTAAGAGGTTCCATTTACAAAAGAATTTATGCTCACAGGAATGAGGATTAAGATTAGGGACATGTTTCAGTTTCCTAAAATCTGCTGGAAGCAATATACCAGAAATTGGTTGGCTTTTACAATGAGGATTTATTAGGTTAAAAGGTTATAGTTCTGAAGCTGTGAAAGTGTCCAAGCCAACTTATCAGGATTTCCTTTCTCCCTGAGCTGCAGCACTGGATGATGAGGTACATGTCAGCATCTGCTCATCTCTCCCCACTCCTCCAGGACTTGCTGCTTTCAGCTTCAGGCTAAAGTGGCTTTATTCCACTTCTGTGTTCTGTTGATTTCAATTTCTGGGTCCTGGTGCCTTCCCTCTAAGCTTTTGTTTCCTCTCTTTCTCTTGAGGTTTTTCCTATGTCTGTGGCTTTTATTTCTCCATTTATAAAGGACTTGAGAAAGAGGATTAAGACCCACCCTGGGTCATGAAATCTAATCAAAGGCCCTTAAATGAAATAAATTAATGAAAAGTTCCCATCTACAATAGGTTTACACACACAGGAATGGATTAGCTTTAAGAACAGGATTTTCTGGGGTTCACAAAAGCCTCAAACTGCCACATTACATCATATGAACCCAAAAAATACATGTTCTTTCCAAATGAAAATACATTCATTCCATGAAAATTTTTTGAAAAGCCTTAAATCATTTCAAGTAAAAATTTTAAGTACAAAATCTCATCAAAATAAGTTATAGGTATGTAGTTTTGGTGCAAAATTCTCCACAGGCTGTGGACCTGTGTAATTGAGAACAAGTTATCTGCTTCCAATATACAAAGGAGGAATAGTCATAGGTTAAATGTTTCTATTGCCACAGGGAGAAATTGGAAAGAAAAATACTATTCCAATCCTGACTATTACGTAGCATGGGGGAGCCTTCTGGAGTGATGGCAATATTCTGCTTCCTGTCTTGGTCATATATCAAAACCAATACTGGAGTTTATCAAATAGGATATTGTCTTAGTTTTCCAAAGGGCTGCCAATGCAGAGTACCAGAAACAGATTGGCTTTTATAATGGGGATTTTATTTAGGGTAAAACTTTCTGTTCCAAGGCCCTGAAATCAAGGCATCAGCAGAGATGCCTCTCAGGATCCTGCCACATGGAGAAGCAAGATGGACACTAATTTCAGCTGAGGATTCTGTCTCCCTCTCCAGAATATACTATGTCCTGGAGCTCAGCTGGGAGCAACCAGAAATAGGGCTTGTATCTTTCCAGCCTCTTCTCTCAGTCTCAGCTGTACCACTTTCTCCCAAGTTCAACTGTTAGCTATAAAGCATATAGTAAACTTATCTCCTCTTGACTACTCAGTGGGACCGGCCTCTTGGGGTCATTGTGCTTCTAGTCCTCTCACAGGGGAGGGTCAAAAATGGTAGCGCTCCCTTTTCCTGTGTCTCTCTGTGTCTCCATTTATATCTGACCCAGCAAGACGGCAACCTGAGTCACAATTCACTCCTGACATAGTCCCAATCAAAAGAAGCTCACACCCACAGGAATGGATTAGTTGAAAAACATAATCTTTTTCTTTTTGGGATTCATGAAAGAAATTCAAACTGTCACAGAAATGCTGTCACTAATTTAAGTGGTCCTTTAAATATAATCCTATACCAGAAGTAAAATCAGCCCAGATGGAAAAACGTAGAGTTTGTCATCCAGTGAAACAGCAGACAATAAATATAGATATATAGAAAGCAGGTATGCTGTTGGAGTAATAGGTGACTTTGGGATGTTTGCAACAAAAGCATCTTCTCACATTTTTTTGGAACCCCTATCAAAAACGGACAAGTTAAGGAATCTCTAGATACATTGCTAATTACTATGGAGATGGCTCTTATAAAGGTTGGAGTCAATTTTAAAAGAGAAAGATGGAATTTGGAAGCGGAATGAAATGCTTTAACAGATCATTATGCCAAACAAGCTGCCTTAGCCAAGGTTGTGATCCTATGCACATACCCTCAAAGGATTAATCCCCAGTGAGAGTCAAAAAAGGCCATTATATATTATCAATATTTAGCGCTTGTTCTTGAAAAGGAAAAATGGGAAAAAAATCTGGTAATACCCCTCATGCAGATGATCTTTAAAACAGCCCCTTGGTAGCATTTCAAATGGATGTTAACCAAATTTCTCTATGAATTTACTCATGATGGAATAACCAAATTAATTACTATATTGCATCAACATTAGTGGAAAAACTTTAATAAGATGGCCGAGGTTATTTCCTGTCATTCATCACCTGTCAAAATATGGTCTTGGGAACCTGTAAAGGAAGGACATGGCCAGGAACCAAAGCCTCAAGGGCTTTGATTCTATTATGGAATTCCCACTATCATAAACTTTAAGTTCCTGCCGATTGCATATGTGAATAGAATGTATCCATCAACATCTGATACATGTAGAATTCTACTTAAGAATCAGAATCCCACACTTACTAGAAAAGAAAAAAGAAAATAGAAAATGTTAAACTTCTTTATGTAGTAATAAATAAGAAAATTCCAAATTAGGTGTATGCTTTCATTTTCCTGATTGAAGATTATTTCCCAGTTGAAAATAATAGCAGTGAAATTGGTTCTAAGCTTAAGCTGTCAAGAAACTTTATCAATAGAGGGTAGGAAAATATTTGACCAATTAAAATATTCAGAAACTTACATTTTGATATAATGAGGAAAACAATAATTCTTTAAACTTTGTTTGGTTAGCTAAGTATCTAGAAGGCACTTAAGATGACTAGGTGTTTCATAATTTTCTTGTTTCAAAGGTTTAAAAATTATTGACGTATATTAAGACTCCTGTTTTATTTTACTTATATATAAAACAAGGGGTGGTTACAATAGGAGGCAATATATAGCTGTGAAGAGTACATGCAAAAAAAAGGAAACCTGGGTTTGAATCCTAACTCTGGCATTTATTGGCTGTGATAGTTGCTATAAAAGTGAAATAAAACAATGTGCACAAAATTCCATTTCTGCAGAAAGTGCTCAATAATTGATAACTTTTATTATGACTCTCCTTTTTTGAAGCTTAGTGTTTCAAAGTTGAGTCCAAGATATTTGGAATTTTATTCCTTTCTATTAAAATATTTATGAGAGCTACTTTCATTATTTTCTCAAGTATGGTCCTATATCATTAAATTCTCTAAATATCATTGTTACTTCCTCTTTGTAAATTCTGAGTCCTTTCAACAGGTGCTAATATTTATTTGGCCATACCAAGTGTAGCTTTACTTCCAGCATACAGAAAAAATATATTTATGAAACAGAAATTACTTTTCAAAAGTTATACTATTTTGGGGATTTGAAAAGTTAGAAAATGATCACAAAATCCACATTTATAATCGTTTGAATCATAATAAGTTTTGTGGGATATAATCTGAATAGAATACAGTTTGAATGCAAATTACTTATCACAAAATAAATATATTTAGTTAAACGATGGAATGCCTGGCTCAAGGCTCTGGTCACATATATTTTATGATTTGTTTATACATTCTAATGATTTGTTTTTAATACTAACTTTGAAAGCCAGTATTTGTTAACTGGCAAAAATAAATACATTTGATGATGAAATTCAATTATATGATTCTCCTTCATTTATAATAAACACCGAAATATGAAATGAAAATTCTTTATATAGTCATTGTTTCATATATTTTATTTTCTCTCTGTCTGTACACTATTGTGTCTTCTTGGTCATTCAAATATACACCGTTTTTGTTTTTTTTTTCAGTTACCGGGGCTGGGCATTAAACCCAGGACCTTGCACATGGGAAGCAGGTCCTCAACTGCTTGAGCCACATCTGCTTTCCCATATAGCTATTTTATAGAGTAAACTTTGGAGAGGAAGTCTAACATCATGCCCAGTGTTAGTCATTGAACTCAGCCATACTTATTCTTAGATTCCAAATCCTGTGTTATTTATCTTGTACCAATATGGACTCTGGTACATCATTGAAATAATGGAAAGGTTTGCAATAGGACTGATATTTTTCTTGTGAATTCTAAGAATATATGAAAAATAATGGAATTATTTCATCATATAAATAAAAGTTTTTATTTTATTTCTTTCATTCTACTTTTTCCTCATCAACATAAGCACCTTTTTCTCAACCTCCTCCCAGTTAATATTGATATAAATCCTTCCCCATAGCACATTTAAAATAAGAAAAAAAAATGTGTTTGTGGGTTTCCCAGACAAGTCATTAATATATTTTTAATTACGTGAAAAATTTAAAAGCACATTTTAATCTTAGAGCCAGGCAAAATATTCAGTTACATAGAACAGGTGGTTTGGAGTTTCTAATTTGTTTTGTCTTATCATTACATTTCTAATACATATGCTTCAACCTAAATTCTGCTTTCTCTGATACCTCACTTTAACATTTCTCTTTTCTGTACCTTTATTTTTTCTCCTAATTCTATGAAAATATTTTCTCCTGATATTGGCAGTTCTTCTAGGTAAGGCTTACATGACCTTTCCCAGATTGATTTTAAGGGGCTTTCTTCCCCTTCCATCACCATTCCTTATCCAAATAGCTTTCTTTCTTACTAAATGGTTCCTTGTCTATATAGAAAAATTGGAGCTTGAGTTACAATAGAAATTTAAATATTTTACAGATCATTATTTGCAACAGATGATGCGACATCAAGACTAACTAAAATTTCTTATGGCTTGAATACATTTTAAAAAAAACTGTAACAAATAAACCCTAATAAAACTAGTGCTATATTATGGGATAATAAATGTAACTTTGGATTCTGGCTCAGGTAAATCTTTGCCTCCTAATTTGTTTAACTGTAAGACTACTAAAAAAAACTTCTTAAAAATTCTAACTTTCATTTTTCTCCTGTGTTTTTAACTTTAAATATTACCTTATGGCTAGTAACAAAGATTTATGTATTTTTGTAGTGATAGTTAATTACTGTTCTCTATGACTATTTTAATTGTGACTGATATAATAATCATTTACATCAATGAATTTACAATTAGTAATACTTTAACAAGTGAAATACCTTAAAAGGAAAATAATTTCTTTTTTTTTTTTTCCTTCAGGATATTCCTTACCATTTCCACCAGAGTTTTTTTTAAGGAATAGACAAAATCATGGACTATCAAGAATTTATATTTCCAAAAGCAGTGAAATGAGCAATTATTTAGCCATGAAAGGAAAACATAATGCTAAGTATTTAAGAAAGGAATTTGAAAGTAACAAACTGTCAAAATTTCAGTTCAAAGATAGCATACATTTCCAATAAATATTTTGATGTGCTTTGTTCAGTAAAGCGCAAGCAGGCCTAATGGAACTAGGACATGTTTACAATTTAAGTCATAAATTGTTACAATACAGGAGGGGGAAATTTACCTAATTCTGTAGATCAAGGCAGACTGATATTGTGGCATGATGGAAAACTGCAAAATAAGATTTTTAAAAGTCCAAAGATGAATGTATGCATACTTGGAAACGTAATATATTTGGTAATGATTTCATCTCTGTATAGATCAATCAAAAAGCATCCCATATATAGTGCTAGTTCAAGTATATAGACTAGATAGAATATTGTTTGTGAGCAAAATGAAGCAAAAAAGGATGTGAACTATACATCTTAGTAATAAAAAAAACCTCGAAAGCAATAAAAATTGTGCATTTAGTTTAAACGAATGAACTCTATCCATAGCTATCAAGAGAAGCAAATCTCAAAAATTTACTTCTGAGTGAAAAATAATCATATCACAAAATGACACAATATTCATGAATCAAGATTACATAAGATCTAATATTTAAGAGTGAAAGTGAGACTTCTGTCTGCTTGTACAGGGTAACTTTCTTAAATAGCATTTTCACATTGTAGAACTGTAATATATTTCTTGGAAAAATAAGTGTAAATTTCAAATGAGAGTTCATCCTTTAATAGAAATCTTCAAAAATGTTAAGTGTAAAAGCAGTAGTTTTAAATACAAAATCTTTACAATATTGAAGGAATGCTAAGCAGAGAAAGATATTGTCAGAGCTTAGATGGTTATGAATGTACTGTCACTTGAGTGTGTAATATATATGGTACTGACTGTGGTTTTGGTCACATGAATGATATGATACAGGAGAAATCACAGAATAAGCACCAACATGATCTTTTTTTTTTTTTTTTTAAATCAATTTTAATGATAAATTTAGTGAAGCATAAACCCATCTGTATTAGTCAGCTAAAGGGTGCTGATGCTAAATTCCAGAAATCGGTTGGTTTTTTTAAAGTGTATCTATTTAGGTTAGAAGCTTACAGTTACCAGGCTAAAAAGCATAAGTTTCTTCCCTCACCAAAGCCTGTTGCCACGTGTTGGAGCAAGACAGCTGCCGACATTTGCCAGGGTTCAGGCTTCTTGGGTTCTTCTTCTCCAGGGCCTTCTCTCTGGGCTCAGCTCCTCTGATTCCTCCGCAAGGTCAGCTGGGGGCTATGAGGATCTCTAGGCTTTGCCTCTCTCCACAAGGCCAGCTGTGAACTGTCAGGTAAGTAGCTCCTCTCTTTTCCCACAGCCTTCTCTCCTTCCTCATCAGAACTACAACATCAAACCTGCTACAACTCTGTTTCCATGGCTTTTATCTTTGAGACCCCACCCACCAAGGGTGGGGCTCCACACCCTACTGATGTGGCCCAGTCAATGCCTTAATCACAACTTAATCATGCCCAAATAAAAAGACCAGTTTACAAGCATAATCCAATATCTAGTTTTGGAATTTATAACTATACACCACAATTTGTTTATCAATTCATCAGTTGATGGACACGTGGTTATTTCCAACTTTTGGCAATTGTAAATATTGTCGCTATGAACATTGGTGTGCAGATGTCTGTGTCTCTACTCTTCAGTTCTTCTGGGTATATATTAATACTTGGTAGTGGTATTGCTGAGTCCAATGGCAAGTCTATATCCAACTTCCTTAGGAAATGTTAAACAGTCCTCCACAGTGGCTGTACCATTTTACATTACCACCAACAGTGAATAAATGTTCCTATCTCTCCACATCCTCTGCAACATTTAGTTTTCCAGCTTTTTAATAGTGGCCAGACTAATAGATGTGAAATTATACCTCATTTTAGTATTGATTTACATTTCCCTAATTGCTAGAGAAGTTGAACATTTTTTTCATGTTTCTTTGCCTTTTGTATTTCTTCTTTCGAAAATTGTCTTTTCAAGTCTTTTGCACATTTTTTAATTAGTTAGTTTATCTTTTTATTTTAGAGTTGCATGATCTCCTTATATATCATGGATATTAAACTTTTATCATCTATGTTTTTGCCAAATATTTTCTCATATTGAGTAGGCTGCCTTTTCATCCTCTTGATAAAGTCCTTTGAGGTGCAAAATTCTTAATTTTGAGGAGGTCCCATTTGTCTATTTTTTTCTTTTGTTGTTTGTATGTTGGGTATAAGATTTCAAAAACTACCGCCTACCACAATATCTTGATGATATTTTCCTACATTTTCTTTTAGGAGTCTTATGGTTGTTGCTTTTATATTTAGGTCCTTGATACATTTTGAGTTAATTTTTGTACATGGTGTGAGATAGGGGTCTCCTTTTTTTCTTTTGGATATGGATTTCCAGTTCTACCAGCATCATTTGTTGAATAGACTGTTCTGGCTTAGCTGGGATGGCTTGACTGCCTTGTCAAACATCACTTGACTTTAGATGTGAAGGCCAATTTCTGAGTTCTCTAATGGTTACATTGGTCATTGTGTCTGGGTTTATGCCAGTACCATGCTGTTTTTACCTCTGTAGCTAAGTAATATGCTTTAAAGTCTGGAAGTGAGTTTGCTTCAACTTCATACTTCTTTTTAAAGATCTTTTTGGCTATTCAGGGATCCTTATCCTTCCAAATAAATTTTATAATTGTTTGCCTTTTTCTGAAAAAAGCACTAGGGATTTTATTGGGATTGTGTTGAATCTGTAAATCAGATGAGATGTCTTGACATTTATGTGTCTTTTTAAATTCTTTTAGCAGTGTTTTGTAATTGGTGGTGTGCAAGTCCTTCATTAGACATGAAAATAATTCTATCTATTCCCTAGGACTCTCCTGCAGAATGATAAGATAACTATGTAAAAAAAAATATTTAGCATTGTTCTGGGTAGAATTAGACATGGAAAAAATGTTAGCACTCCCCCCACTCATTTCTCTAAATAAAAACAATGTGATCAAAACTTCCTGAATCAAAGCTGCAAGGAATTAAAAAAAGTAGTTTTAAACAATTTAAGGAAAAGAAGGATAAGCTGGAAAGGGAAGGAATACCTACCAGAGGAAAATAATGAAAAGAATCTGAGCAATTAGATGGTGAGTAATAGGATAAGACCAGGTTGTTTGGAAGACATAAAGACATGTTATTAAAGAAGAAGGGTTCAGTGTTACTGTATAACACTTTAGAAGGAGCAGTATTGATGTGTGTTTTAGTTTGTTAGGCTGCTGAAATTAGATACCATGAAATGTGTTGGCTTAAACAATGGACATTTATTAGCTTACAAACTTATAGTTTTGAAGTAGAGATAAATATACAAACCAAGGCAACATCAAGATGATGATTTCTTTCTGAATTCCAACAATCCTTGACTGCTCTGCCACATGACAAGGCACATGGAGAAGACTTTTGTTCTCTTCTTTCTCTTTCAGGTTTCATTGCTTTCAGCTTCTTGTTTCCATGGCACTTTCTTGCTCTCTCTCTTTTTCTCTCTCTCTGTCTCTCTGCATTCATTCAATTTATAAAAGACTCTAGTAACAGGATTAAGAGTCATACTGGGCCACAATTTACCTGAAGTAGACTCATGAAAACATCCTACTTTCCATAGGTTTACACCCTCAGGAATGGATTAGCTTTAATAACATGATTTTCTAGGATACATACAGTTTCAAACCACCACATTGAGAAAGTCTGTTTTGGTAGCTAGAGCAGAGCAGTATGATAGAAATTGATAAGGAGAGTGTCAGGGTACTGGAAGTGATTCCCACAATAAAATTGATGTATCCAAAGATAATGATAATGATAAGTAGGGACTGGAGAGGAGGCCTGTGGCAACTAAAAAAAAAATCAACTTCTTAAGGCAGCTGTCTTTTATAAATAGAAAAAAATCTATATCACATAATATGCATGTATAATAGCTATTTCTCTATATTTATCCAATGTTTAAAATCATCTAACAGTGAAAAGTAAATTAATAGCTTCATCAAACTTTTCTAACAAGCTTCAAGGCTTTCTGGTGACTTTGTATTTCTGAACTTTGTGAAAAGGTGGTAAGAAAAACAACTAAAATCTGAAACAATCCAGTGTTTATGAACAAAAATTAACTGATTTTTAAATGAAATATTTAATGAAGAGTAACTCTTTAGCAACAATTGCAATTTTACCATCAATAATTCTCCTTCAGTTTTTCCCATTAAAAAATGGAAGCAACAAAATAAATAGCACCAGGGAATCTCACCAGGGAGACTGAAATCATTCTCATGGGGGTTTTGAACCATCCAGAGCACCAGATTCCTCTTTTCCTTGTTTGCATGGTGACCTATGGTCTAACTTTGGGTGGGAACCTGGGTATTATCACACTCACCAGTGCTTTTGACTTTAAGCCCCTCTGAGCTTTTTCCTAAAATACTTAACTATATCAAGCTTGACAATTCTACTGCCATTGCCCCTAAAATACAGGTCAACTTCTTGATTAAGAAGAAAAACATCTCTTATTTATGGTTGTGCAGCAGAGTTGGGTGGATTCTTGGTTTTCATTCCAACTGTAATGGCCTATGACTGCTATGTGGTTATTGCAAAACCCTGCTCTACATGGTGGTGGTGTCCCTGCAGACGTGCCTCCTGCTAGCATTCCTTAAGTACCTTCTCAGTCTGACCACCACAATGACTGTCCCGTCTTGTGTGTTCTCTGTGTCATACTGCTCTTCCAGTTTAATCAACCATTTTTTATTGTGATACTGTTCCTCTGTTAGCATTACCTTGTTTTGATACCTATATCCAGAAACAGCAATGTTTACCTTTTCAGGGACTAACTTGCTGTTTTCCATGATCATTGTTCTGATATCTCACTTCCACATTGTCCTCACCATTTTGAGAACATGTTCATCAGAGGGGAGACAAAAATCCTTTTCTACCTGTGCTTCATACATGATTGTTGCCACTGTGCTCTGTGATGCTTTTTTTTCATGTATTTGCAACCAAGTAATAGTCACTCATTAGATACTAATAAAATAACCTCAATCATTTAAACCTTGGAAATATTAATGCTGAGTTCTCTAATTTACAGGCTAGGGAACAAGAATGTGAAGTTCATTCTGAAGAAATGCCAGAATAAACCAAACCACTCTTTCAAACTAATGCAAATTTACAACTACAACTGTCTTTATTTAAGGGTTTTAACTTTGTTCCTGAAAATCCTGCTACTGAATGAAAAGGTAATAAACAGCATATTTACCTTAATTTACTATGTTTTATTTTTGTATTTACTTTATAAATTAATTATTTAAGTTTTAGTTATTTTATTGTAGTAACACATGTACATTTAAAACATAAAATTTGATATTTTAAACATTATTATATGTACAATTCAGTGACATCAATTACTTTTAAAATATTGTGATATCAGCATCACTTCCATTAATAAAATTTTTCCATCACCCAAAACAAAAACTCTTACCTATTAATAAATAACTCCCCATTCTTCCTCTCCCTAGCCCCTGTAATCTAATCTACTTTCTGTCTCTATGAAATGGATCCTTGAGTTGTTTCTACTTTGATTTATTTTAATGGGAAAAATCTTAATGCATTTTATTCCAACCCAAAATACCCAACCGATTGCTCCAGATATAAAAATGTGTCAATTGTAAAATTAAAACGAATGTATGTAATAAACAATAACTTGAAATTAAATAAATACATCTGAGTTAATAGTGTATAATTTCTAAACAAGGAAGAGGTAGCAAGGTAATCTTCTTTTCCATTCACATCTTGTGTTTGTTGATTACAATTCTTTATTTTTATTTTTTATTACACCATTTTCTCATCAATTTCACAGTCTTTTGAGGGCCTATTGTTATCTTGCACTGAAAAATAAAATTTTAGGGGAAAATAAAAACTAAATACAAAAGTGTTTCAAAATAATTGGAAATAGGACAAATGTCACAAAATTTTGAGAAACCACATAAAAGGATTATAACTTTCATCCCTGTTATTCAGTCATTGTTCACAAAACAAAGTGTTTATGCTCATACAAATATGACATTCAATTAAAAATTTTCCATATGTTTTTATGCTGGAGACTGTTTTATAATGTTGCCTTCGTTGTAAAACCATAGCATCAAATACACTTTTGCTGATATTTTTATTTAGAATGCTCAGGGGTGAAAATGTCAGAAAAAAGAGGTAATTGTCTTAAAAGTGGCACCATTTATGTTTAACAAGTGAAACATCTATGTACATGTAAAATGTTTCTATCATGGTATGAATTGAGAGATAGTAGACATGACATGCTAAGTGAGGGATAGAGTCTGGAAATGAATGATATAGCATTTCTGGGCAGGCCAGCTGAAACAGACTTTTGAGTCTCAGGTCTGTGAGTGTATTTCTAATATTTGTCATTAATATAGAGAATACTGAAAGCAGAAAAGTCAAAATATATATGATGGACATTTCTGGGTTCAGGACAAAAAATGTGCAATAATATGATTACATTAGCCTTTATGCTTTTATGTTATTGATTTTTGTGATTTATTTATTTTAACTTATTATGAACATGTTTGGCTTCATCAGCCAATATAGTTGCAATTAAAGAAATATATTTCCATAGCAATAATATGATTTTTTTAAAAATTTGTCTAGGTGAACAGAATTGGAGCAACATGCCTGAACTCGGCTTGCAGTATTACCAATTCTATACAGTTTATTAAATGAGTTAAGGTCAGGAAAGTAAACTATCATTTATTTTATTTTAATTTGGCTTACAAATATGTATCTTCTAAAACTAATTATTCAGCCCATGTCCTAGTTTCTTATTGCTACTAAAACAAGTTATCACAAATTTAGTGGTTTAAACCAATATAAAATTATCTCAGAAATTGGAGGAAGGAAATCTAAAAGGGTTTTTGGTGCACTTAATATCAAGGTGTCAGGAAGTTGCATTCCTTCAATTTCAAGTCCCAAAAGTTCCCCCATATTACACCTCTTTTTCCCTCTCCCTGCCTTCAGCACCTCCAGTGGCCACTGTCTACACGTCAATGATATAATTTCTTCCATTGTTAGAATCAAAATAAGTCTAGAATAGAGTACCAGTAAGTCCACTCTAGTCCATATTTTATTCCCCAATCCTGAGGATTCTAGGATGGTGATGCCCACTCCACTAATTGAGAGGGGACTTCTATCCCATATGGCTGATGGATGGAACTCTTTTTCTTGCAGTTGTAGACTCTCTCTGTTCCTTGGTATGGTGGTTGTCCATCATCACCTCCTTGATTGTTGTCCTGGGTGAGTCCAATGATATTGCAATGACAGATACAGGTGATTATATATCCTGCCATAACCTACAGTATTGAGTGGGAGAGAGTGTAAATTACAATGTAAACTATAATCCATGCTTAGTGGCAGTGCTCCAAAATGTGTTCATCAATTGCAATGAATGTATCACGCTAATGTAATTTCATCAAAAAAAAGTCCATTTTTCCATGAAATGTAACATACACATTCTGGGAAGTAACATTTAGACATCTTTGGGAAGGTTAGCAGTATTCTGCCTATTACTTCTATATTGACATATTTTTTTGGAAATGAGCCTTCGGAAATCTTGCAATTCTCTCATCTACTAGTGCTTAATAAAATAATCCCATAAAAGTTGACATATTATACCCATTCCAAATTACTAAGCTGCAATGTTATTTTCTAATCAAACTGTACATGGAATCTTTTTAAAATGAAAGTTGAACAAAAAGGATTTGGCTAAAAGTTCCTATAAGTACATTCACATATCACTTTATATACTTTCATTAAGAAGTGATGAACCTACCCAATAAACTAAACAGACAAATCAGCAAAGCACATGTTTCCAATGAAATAAGATAGAAAAAAAAAAGAATTTATCTGCCAGCTATGATCTTCTACTGGTCGAAGTAAATCTAATAGGACAAAACTTTCCCTGCAATTCCATTTTGTGCATATCTGGTGTCTAAAGATTTCTATGGCATTTTGTATCTATTTGGCAAAACCTTGACAGTGGTTAAGGAAATAGGAAAAGAAAGGCAAAATCATAAAAAAATAACTGTCTGGGGCCACCTGTGAAAGGTAGGAAAGACCTGAAACAGCAACTACAGGGACCCCTCAATCTGTAGCTGAAACTATTATGAAAATTATATCTAAATAAATTTTTCTTCAATATCATATCCATCTTTCTGAAATTTCACATATCTCAGCTCCAGATAGCTGCACTTCCATAAGCTTTTGAGCAAAGTAGTTTATATCATAACATGGGGCCTCCTTATTCTAAGAGTAATATAATCACTCCACCACAAAATAATTCTCCACTTAAACCTTCAAAGTCTATATTCACCTAGTCTTATGTCATTCTACTTGCTCCTTTTTCTTCCTACCCTTCTCCTTTTCTACCCTTCATTTTCTTCCTACATCTCCATAAAAAACTATAAAAATTTATTTCCTTCTCACAAATAGAGTAATTATTCTAGGTAGCTTGAGGTCTTCTAAAAATTATGTCCCTACCTGTCACATTCAATTTGAAGCTACTGTCCCAGATAGGTTTTGTCTCCTTACTGCTTATCAAAGCATTTTACAAGCAATATGGATTATCTGGATAGGAGAAGATTTGTTCAAGCAGAAGTTTTAATAAAAATTCTATCTGATTTCTCAAAATGTGAATGAATTTAGGTTAACTAAAATGTAAATAGAAAAGATTACTTCTTCTGAATATGTTTCTAAACAAAAAAGCAGTTTGAAATACAATATTGAGAAGGTCTCTAATATATGAAAAAAATATTGCAAAATATAATACAAAGACCTATTAGAACACATTACTGAATATCAATATTTATCAATGTTTACTTAGTCACAAAAATATCGATCTAGACATAAACTCATGAGATTATACCATGTTATTTAAAACCTTTTATGTTAGAAACTGTTATGTTCAGATATATATGCTTTAAAAATTGCTTCTTGATCAATAATAATAATAATAATAATGTGACTTTAAACAGTTCTTTGTTTAAAATGGTATCTTTCTTTCCACTAAAATCACTTTCCTCATTATTTGTCTCCTCCTTCATGCTTTTTCAACATTTCATAAACATTTTATTTTTTATCAATCGGAAAATACTAGTTTTAAACCAGAAAGCCATTATATAAAGCTACTCAGGACAAACATACAGTGATGGAAAGAATGGCCCACAGTAAATATCATCTTGGTATACCACACAGAAGTTAGGTTTGATCTCAGTCCCTTTGCCCAACCTGATTGCAAGTGAGCATGAAAAATATATACAAGTCATGAGTCTGGAAGAAAAGAAAAATGATTTTGTAATCAGCCAGCCTTCCTCTGCTATAGAGTTTATGTCAATTCTGTTTGATGTCAACACTCTATTAAACTACTATATCAACATTACCTTATACTGTCCAAATTATCACTATAAAAATACTGAAATATTAAAGATGTATTAAATTTTTGTGTTTATCTGTCTCTGTTACAAATCGGAATTTCTTTACTGACAAGGATTGTGCTTAATTAAATTTCAAATTGAGATCTGTAATTGAACGTTAGAAATATAACAATATATCAAGGCAAAAAAACAATTTTGCTCTATCAAGTTAATCTTATTAAATTATATATTTCATTCCTTGCCACGTGCGTAAGTAGCACATATTCATAGGTAAGATCTTAGGGGCCTAAAGTCCTTGTCATTGATGGTAGAATGTATATTGATTAAAGTAATCTTGAAAGGATCCATTAGAAATTAAATCTGGGTATTTGTCCTAATTCAGGGATCCACTTCTGGATGTATTTCACAGAGATGGTCAATCATGGATCAGCAGAGACACATGCAAATTGTGTTGATACATGTAGAGCCCAGTAGTTACGAACTAACTAAATGTTTCTTACTAAAGAAAAAAATGCATTTATTAAATGATAGTAGATACAGATTATAGCAATATAATATTACTATAATATTAGTGGAGAAGAGAAGGGAACAAAAATTAGTATATGTAGAAAAAAATGGATCTCAAAAATATATAGATCTTAAAAATATACCTGATGATAACATCAGATAACAAAATGACATATGTAACAAAATATGTATACTCAATAAACATACATTATATTTACTTTATAAAGATATATACCTTTTTAAGGACATATATCAATCCTTTTTAGAAGAGGTGCCTATACAGGAAGGAGGATTGATTTGGACTTGGGAATGAAGACTGACAATTATGGGATAAGGAATTAAGGTAGGATGAACTCAATTTAGCTGTGAGATTGAAAGAAAGAAAAGAGTTACAAACATATTCATAATTTGTTCTCTTTATAAATCTTTTAAAAGAACCATAGGGAATGTTAAAGAAATCTACCTTCATCATCAATCATAAAACTTGGAGGTAGCCACTGTGGAAAATAATGAATATTGAAATAATTTACAGGAGATTAAAGTTTGTATCCAACAAATAATATACTTAAGGTGTTTGAGAGGGGGTATTACAAAACAACACAAGTGTGCAGGAAAATTGTACATAAAGAATGTTTATAAAAAGGGAAATCAAAGGTACCTTGAATAATTAAGAAAGCTCCAGTGGCATCATTTCTTGGTGTCAGATGCTTTGGGAATAATAACAAATTGCATTCAAGCCTCATGCGTTGTGTTTCAGTGGGAAGGGATCCTCCTAAATTCCTCTGGTTTCACTGAGGCTGGCAACCACATGGGGGGAGCAATAACACATCAATCATCTGAGGTGAGTAGAGAGCCCTCATCTCCATGATTACCAGATTAGCTCCAGTGACAATTCTTGACTAGTGGTTTCAATTTAAATTATGGAAATGACAATTGTATCAATGCCAGACTCAGTACTTTATTTTATAGCAAGATTTTCTGGAGAAACTTGGTATTTTAACACCATTATTATGCTTTATGAAGAAAGCAGGAAATATGTCTCTATTTTTTATGATTTCCATATTGATATAGGAAATCTAAACAATTAAAATTGTGAAAGGAAAATGAGTAAACACTGTTTGAAGGTTTTATCTAGAATGTTGTCTTAGCAAACATGGTAGTGGTAAGGTCAGGGTTATTATTGATGCTAAGCAAGTGTTTACATTTCAAATACTGATAGTGTTTGATGAGAGCTTCCATTTATTCATAATGTGATATTAGCATTATCATTTTCTCCTATTAATTGTATTGATAGACTTTCATTTGTGCCATGGATATCTTGCTCTTGTTTTACCAATACCACATAAAAGACAGAAATTGCCAGTTAAAATTCCCTCTAAAGAAGATCTTTTGACAAGAAAATGGATATATGATGTTTGATTCATAGGTGATTCCAGGGAGCATAAATGAAGGAATGGAGAATGTGAGACAGGAAAGGGAGAAATGTTAAAGAGCAAATCAATTCTGTAAGCAAGTGAGGGTCATTCACTTGAGATGCTTTGAGGTGCCCTGCAGAAATCTTCTTGAATTGTCCCAAGGAAGACTGGAAATGCTGCAAGTAAGGCACAGCTGCAGGTCACATAAGAGGTGGACCAATGTGATAGGGAGTGGGGAGGTAGATGTTTCTGCAACAGTTATATTTGCATTAGTGAATTGATGGTAAAGTTTAAATAAAATATTAAACATATTGGCTTAGGATAACACATTCCTCAGAGCATAACAATAGAATGCTTTAGAGCCTAGTGTTTATGTATTAAATTTGTAGGTGTTTGGATAATGATAGTGAGGTTCAAGGCTTGGAAGTATCTCTGAAAATATTTCCAGTGAAGGCCAAACTGAGCTTAAACTAGAGCAATTAAAATATCAAAATGTGTCAATCCTTAGACAAATCATGTCAGATTTCATTTTCTGTTTCAGTAGTAGTGAACTTGCCTCACCTTAAAACATTACATTGCTCTAAGCTTGGGTATTCCCTTTCCCTTCTGAGAATATACCTAAATGCATTAAGGGAAGCATTCATCCTGATCTCTAATCCATGTTACAAATTTTACTTATCGTAAGCAAAGAGGGAAAACTATGTCTTGGGATAAGAACAGGACCCAGTTTTATGGTACACCTGTATTGCAAACCATGTATCTCAGCCCATAGGATTTCATCCATGTTTTTGAGAATCTGGCATAATTATAGTGAAGAAGCACAGCTAAAAAACCTTCAAAGATCATCATGACCTGGATAATAATTATTTGAAATTCATCCCCAAATTGTGTAGTATTCACTAATGGCCCTGTATTGTGAACTTAGCGTTTCCCAATTGAGATAATGTGCTATAATTTACCCAATAAGGAGTGGAACATTTGTAAGGAATCATGGCTCCATAATTTTAGAATACTATGTGTACATATCTCTGCTGTTGCAAAATCACCCAGTCTCCCAGTATTGATGTATATTTAGTGTCACCCCAGATTTTTCCTTCCTTTCTACCTTTCTCTTGCGTTTATTTCCTCTGTCTTTAAATGGGAGCAAGGAAGATGATTTTTTTTTCAATATATATATATTTTAAAGAAACTTAGATTACATAAATGTTACACAAAAAATATAGTGGATTTCCATATGGCCCGCTCCCTAGCCCTCCCAAAATTTCCCACATCAACAACATCCTTCATTAGTGTGGTACATTTGCCAAAATTGATGAACACATCTTGGAACATTGCCACTAAGAAATGATTACAGTTTACATTGTAGTTTATACTCTCTCTGCACATTTTTGCAAGTTATTACAAGATATGCAATGGCCTCTATCTGTCACTGCAATGTCATTAAGTGTAAATCCCAAGTCCAGAAAATGCCCCCAAATTATTCCTATTTTTTTCTCTCTCTCCCTTCAGAACATCCAGTGGCCACTGCCTCCACATACATGAAAAAACTTTTTCTATTGCTAGAATCACAAGTCTACAGTAGAACAACTGTAAATCTACTCTAATCCATCATCCGTTCCCCAATCCTGAGGATTCTGTGATGGTGATGCCCACTCCACCTCTAATTGAGAGGGACCTTAGATCCCATGAGGCACATGGAAGGGACTTTCTTGATTGCTGTTGTGGACTGTCTCTGTTTCTTGAGATGGTGGTTGTCAGTCATCATCTCTTTGTTAGATGTCCTGGGTGAGTCTAATGAACTGGAGAGTATGTGTTGCAAATCTGCTGTGATTCAGGGCCCAGCTGTTACATGGACAGCCCAAAGATTTAAGTCCTTTGGACATACAGCTATCAACTCTAGTACTAACTATAGGTTCAAATAGAAGGGCAGGAGAGCCACGTGCAGGGAAAACACAACTGAGTCCAATTCTATCACACTGGGGAGCATAAATTCCAAAGTAGGACCCAATGACAGGGTGCCAATCTCCTCAGCTGTCTGCCCTGCCTATAGTGTCTGGATGTCTCTAGAGTTCTCAGGAGCCTCGCTATTTGAGGTAATATTTACTTAGGCAGTCAATGAGTTCCTGCTGAGATGTGCATAAGTGTAATCTCAGAAATGACTTCATGACTCACTTTGAAGTTTCTTAGCTATATAAACTCATTTGTCTTTATCCTTTCCCCCTTTTGGTCAAGGTCTTTTTCCAATTGCATTGCTCATTGGTAAGCAAGATTATCTTAATCTTACCAATGCATTCATTTCAATTAAGACTATTTGCATGTGAAATATCCAGAATAAGCAAATTCATCATGACAGGAAGTTGAATAGAGGTTGCCTTTTACAGTAGATGAACTAGTGACAGTTGTTTTAAATAAACAGGGTTGGCTGACCTCCTAGGATGAGTTGCAGAGTATCCTCACTTTGTATAATCTGGATGACTTTGTACAAAGTATGTATGATCTCTTCCTTGAAAGTTTGGAAGCACTTACCCTTGAAACAAACTGAAAGAGAGAACAGATGGGAAAGTAAAGATAGGGGAAATGCCACCCTCAAATTAAAATTTGTTAATTCAAAATGTTTGCTGTAAACTTGATGGAAGATGAAATAAAGATATAAGAATAGCATTAAAAATTATAATGCAGCAAAAGTACTCTTTTCAGTTTCAATTCTAGTGGGATTTATCTGGGTTGAATAAATTATTTATCTTGCCCATGCACTTTATTTTAGTTAATGTTTTTTGTTTTTATTTTTAAAGAAAATTTAGATTACATAAATGTTACATCAAAAATATAGGGAATTCCCATATAACCACCCCTACCCCTTCCATACTTTTCCCTGTTAACAACATCTTTCACTGGTGTGGTTCACTTGTTATAATTGATGAACACTTATTGAAGTATTTCTAATAACCACGGCCTATAGTTTACATTATAGTTTACACTTGCCCCACAAATTTTATAGGTGTTAACAAAGTGTATAATGGCCTGTATCTGTCATTGCAATGGTGTTCAGGACAATTCCAGTGGTCCCATAGTACCTTCTGTTACACCTGTTCTTGCTCACAGTTCCATCTCCTCCCACATGGGATCTAAACCCCCTCTCAATCAGAAACAGAGTGGGCATCACCATCCCCATATCCTCAAGTTTGGGGAATGAATGAACATAAGGGGGACTTGTAACTATGGACTTTAGTATATTTATGATTATTCTAGCAATGGAATAACTTGTATAATTGATATAAAGTCAATGGCCACCAGAGATTCTGACAAGAAGGAGAGGAGTTTAATCCACTTAAAATCTCTACTGATAATACAGGATTTCTTCCACCATTTTGAATTTAGCTTTTGTACAACTTATACATTTTCTGTCCCTCACTTCCATTAATGCCTACTTTCATAATTATTTGATTGTTGTGCTGTTTTTTTTTTTTGTATTATACTGAGTGCATTTTCTTTTCTCTCTAGATATATTTCCCATTTTTTTTGCTTGTGGAACCATGGGGTTAAAATATACCATTTAAATATGTAACATTCATTTCTTACTTTATATCAATTAATCTTCAGCAACATGCACTATACTTTCCCTATATTCCTCTGCCTCCCACCTTTTATTTTGTACTTGTTATCACTATACGTTTGTACATTTTATGTTGGATAACATAGATTTATCATTACCTTTTAGGCGTTTGCATTTTAGCAACTTTAGGAAGTAAGAAGTGGTGTTACATCCCAAATAATAAACTACAATATTAATAGCATTTATAATTACTCAAATAGTTACCTTTATCACAGGTCTTTATCATTTTATTCTGCCTTTTTCTTCAGTTCAAAGAAGTATGGTTGGGAAGCGGGTGTGGCTCAGTGGATAGAGCCCCCGTTTACCATATGGGAGGCCCGGGTTCGCGTCCCGAGGCCTCCTTGTGAGGGCACGCAGGCCTGAGCGGTGCGGTGGGCTGATGCAGCAACCTCACGGCAGGAAGCGGGTGTGGCGCAATGGATAGAGCACCCGTTTACCATATGAGAGGCCCCGGGTTCGCTT